>JABXWE010001659.1:0-67960 GCA_014611495.1 Limonius californicus
CTGTATATTTAGAAAATGTAACATCAAAAATATAACAATCTATTACAGCATTCTACAACTGGTGGTTAAATGTAAACAAATTTAGCCATCACATTTCACATAATGATATGTTATTAAGAGTACAATGTGCAAAAATAAATCAATTCTGTTATTCTTAATTATCAAATAATTTTTATAAAAAAATAAATAAATAATAAGGGTGGTCTACTTAAAACATGTAAATAATAGGCATCTATATATCCATAAAACATTGATGATAACTTGCACAGCCTGAAGTGCTCGCTCATAAACAAAAAATAATTCTGAACAGAAAATTAAGTTTAACTTAAATTTTACTTAGTTCATCGAGGATATTGCCACTAGCAGTTAACATGTTTGATTTGTTTCTATGTCTATAAGTAACTTAAACATATGTTGAAGTTTATTTACAATATACTATTTAAAATTTTTTAGCACCAAACTGTAAATATTGGTAAAAGAATTGCTAGAATCTGTAGTGTAACTCTTTAAGTGTGGAGGTCTTAGCACTACAATGAGATCAAAGGAAGACCTCTAAAAGATTTTATTTATGTTTAGTTTTCTTCTGTTTCACCTACACAAGTGTATGTACATAATTAAACCATTTGCTATAGTTTTTTTTATATCAAATGTGTTACAATTTAGTTTAACAGAGTTACACTACAGACTTACAGATAAATCTTAATATATTATTAAAAAACTGTTAGAAATTAAAATTAAATTACTAATGTTGGATACGTAACTATTCTTAAGACTAAACTAAAACTACAAGTCAACTTGTAAAACAAAATTATTTATCATATAAATAATTCAACAGTCAAGGATTACTAACAGCAACTGCTCATTTAACTAAAACAAAAATCGAGCCATACTTAAAAACAAAAGTTCTTAGAGCTTACAGGAGTATTATTAAAATTTGACTAAAATTTCCTATATGGCTTGCTACCTTGAAAAATTCTTTGTCATGCATTTCCTTAAGCCTAGCTGCCCTTTGGCTACAACACTACTTTCTAGCATCTACAAGAATAAACTTAAACACTTACGAGACTCATTACATACTTTGGTAGCTGTATCGTTAGCCGAGGGAGTGACCAAAGCATAGACATTCTGGAAAATTAAGAATATCTAAAAACGAACTGGAAGACATTTTCTAGGACACTTAATTTTACACTGAAAACTTGCTAACATAATGGACAATACAAATTTTTAACTGTGGGATTGTAGGTAGAAGTTAATATTATGAGAATTAGTTAATTGGCGGTAAGTTATTGGCAAAACTAATTATCACAAATTAAAATGTGTGGACGAGTGTTCAAATTTAAACAGGAATGTTTACATTAAAACCCCGTTTGAAGACAATTGTAAAAATTAAATTAATTAACATATCAACGGCAATTGTTTCGCTATGATATTATTAAGTTCGTTTCAATGTGGCTTGGAACAGTTCTTAATAATCAAATATCTTACGAATAAAGGCGTAATTTCGACTGAAATTTTTACAAGACTGCGAGTACAATACGACGATCGATGGCTTTCTAAAAATCAGGAGTTTGAGAGGTCGAAATCTTTTAGACGCGGAAGAACCCATATAAAAAATGAGCCTCATGTACTGCAAGCTGCAACTTCGGTTCATTGTGAAAATGGAGACAAAGTTATGCCCTTATTCCGCAAGACAGACGGGTAAAATAAATAAATTGCGTATGGAAAATGATTGCGTGGAGGCTCGATGGCAGTTCCGCACCTTCCTGCCACTTTAACCCTGTTTGAGGTAGTTAGTGACGTAGCACATTAACCCAAGGAGAGTGACGGTTTTAAGTACTCTCCGAGGCAAAGCGGGTTGCAGCGTTAGAGCGCGGGTCGTTTTTTAATTTTGAATACTGTTTGTCTGTGACAGACGGGTAACAATTCGTTAAATTTTTCAAAATTTACAAATTAGTATCGGAAGTGTTGAAGACATCATAAAGAACGCGCGTGTTGACCGAAGAACACAAGTTGAATCGTTTGCAAATCGCTTCTTCCTTACTGCAACGGTATGAGAGAAAGAGAGAGAAGGAGATGCATTTTTGGACTCAATTCTGGCAACTGATAAATCCTGGGTAAATTATTGTTCTGTTGATTCAAAATGTGGGTGGGTTTGGTGGCCCAAGGTTAAGTAAGACACCACCAAACTGAAACTAGGCATGATGCAAAGCCTTGCCTGTCTAGGCATTACAGGGGCAATGAGAAAAACCCCTTTTGCTGCAATGGAGTCTCTGATAAACCCTCCGACCCCCTTTATTTTGTGATTCTGGGAGAAGCCAGACTGGGACGCTGTACATAGACTGCATAACTCAAAGTACAACAACAATATGAGAACAGACCTTATGAAGGCAAAATATCTCGAAGCTATACTCAATTCAGGATCGTGCAGAGTAAGGAGAACAAGAACAGGAATTTTCTCCAGGCAGTCTTATCTGGTATATGGTCGGCTCGAAAACCAAGACACGCGCAGGGGCAGATATATACGGGTTAATGCCAATAGAAAAACTTAGCTTTCCTCTTGGCAGGTGTTCCAAAAGGAAATATACGTAATACTTCAGTGAGCACGAGAAAACACGATAAAAGGTCTGCATCTACGAGGGCGGAGCAAATATAGACGAGCCTTTTTAAATTGCGCGTCCCTTAAGAGATGTGAAGGTTCCGTAACGGTTGAGAAACTGGAGAGGGGTCACGTGGAAGGGATTACTAACATTGGCACGCCTCGTGCTTCTTACTCTCAGTAGCAATCGCGATGAGCGAAATAGAGGTACACCCAGCAGTTGCACTACGTGTGATTATAAAGTTTCTCGTCAAGGAAAATGTTAATGCTGCTGAAATTCGGCGCCATTTACTCCCACATTTCGGGGAAAGAACCCTATCATGGGTCCGGGTGAAGCAGTGGTGTAACGAGTTTAAGACAGGACGTGAGCGTGTTGAAAATATAGCCCGCCCGCGCCAGCATCACAGCGCAGAACATCGAGGCTGTTCGAGAAGTCATCGAAGGCAATCGGCTATGGAAGTGTACAATCAATCATTCAGAATGAGTTGGGATTTCAAAAAGCGTCCGCTCGGTGGGTTCCAAAGTAGCTAACAGAAAAGCAGAAAGCCAGGCGGTTTGATATTTCTCGGAGCCCCTAACGAGGTACGAGGGGGAAGGTTACGCTTTTCTGGAAAAAAATCGTCAGGTGCGATGAGACGTGGGAATCGAAGAGGATCAGTATTGAGTGGCGAAAGAGCGACGAGGGAACACCGCTGAAAGGGAAGACGCGGTTGTCTGCAGAGAAGGTCTTGGCCACGGTGTTCTGGAACTATAAAGGCGTTCTGCTGGTCGATTTTCTTCAGGAACGTCGGATAATTAATGAAGCCTACTACTGCGATCTTCTTAGCCAAGTTCGAGCTGCCTACCGTTCGAAAAGGCGCGGCACCCCGATGAGAAGTGTGTTGCTCCCCCATGACAACTGTTGAAAATCATGGTTTGGTTATGCAACCCCGAATGCATTATATTCGTTTTAGTGTAGTAAAACGGTTGGTACAGAAAGTTGGTATTAGTGTAAGTAAGAAGTTGTAATGGAGGTCGAAGCTTTTGTTGTTTGTATTATATTATAATTCAGAAGTTCTTAAAGTTATCCTTTTTGTATTGTGTTATGTTATACTGCAGAATAAAACCTTAATTCTACAATATTCTACAACAACGCCAGACTCCACATCGTAGCAATAATACAACAAAAATTAGCCGATATGCACTGAACTCTCCTAGAACATCCACCCTACAGCCCAGACCTGTCACCATGCGACTTCCATATGTTTGGGCCACTCAAGGAAGCTCTTGGTGGACAGCGCTTCACCACGAACGAGGAAGTGAAACAGTTTGTGCGCAATTGGTTTGATATACCCCGAATTTTTTACTATAACGGCATTAAAAAATTGCCTGTCCGTTGGAGGAAGAGGGGGGGATTATGTAGAAAAATAATGTAAATTAGAATTGATTTTGAAAAATATGTTTTTTTTTGCAAAATGCTCGTTTATATTTGATCCACTCTCGTGTATCCTGTCTGATAGCCAGACCACTCTGAAAGCTCTATCGAGCCTAAAGGTCTCATCAAGACCGGTTTGGGATTCCTATGAAGAACTCAATACCTGGCACGGCAGAACACGGTGAGGTTGCTCTGGATTCCAAGTCACTGTGGGATCGAAGCCAAAGAGAAAGCCAATGAATTCGCACGGCAGTGATCAACAGGTCCCTATTAGGGGACCAGAACTGGCCTGTATAAGCGAATGGATTTGCAGCCAACTCAAAATCTACTGGGCCAACAGAACAGCACTAAACCATAGCAAGGTATTTATAAGTGGACCTTGCTCAGAATGTGCTCAAGAACTGCTTAAGATACACAGGTCATGGATGTTCTAAAAGGACACGCAGCTGTTAACGAACACCTCAAGAAGTCAAAACGATTAAGAAATTTGATGGAGACTCCACATGTAGACTGCAATCAGAAACAGCGATGTACGTTGGCAAGCACAAGACGTAACACTTCTGCAGGCACTCTGTGCGCTATGCTATAGAGAACGAAGATCGCAGATTGGGCGGATGAAATAACTGCATGATAAGTCTTTTAGGCTGCAGTGCCTCCGGAACCTATGGTAGACCGACCCAAGGGAAAGGAAAAAAGGCAACGAAACCAAAATTGGGATGTCAGCTGGTAAAGTTATAGCAAATGTTTTTGGTATTCCAAAGGGTTGCTCTTCACGATTACTTTACTGAACGTCGTACGATTACTGCAAACTGTTATTCGACAGCAGAAAAGAGAAATCCGTAATAGACTACTTTTTATATCGCAAGCAGATACGGCAAAAGGCTAGAAACATAAAGGTAAAAAGAAGACTAGAAATAAGATTCTACAATTGTATGGTAACAATGACTATAAAGAACAGAAAAGGTAAACCGCAAGAGCGGAAAAGAAAAATAACAAACAAGAAAAAAAAGCTACAGATTAGAAGAACAAAAAGTAAAGCAACAATTACAAAAAAGTTTAGAGCAAAAGCTAAGACATATGGACAAAGAAAGACAAATAGAAAATGTTGGAGAAAAAATAAAAAAGCAATCTTACAAGTAGCAGAAGAAAGCTGTGGCACAAGAAAAACATAAAAAGAACACACTGGTGGACGCACAAGGTAAAAAGGAAAAAAGAGAAATGGAAAAGATACCTAAACACGGGAAAACAAAACGATTACGAAGAATATAAAACAGAAAGGGGACACATAAAAAAAAAGTCATAAAGGAGGAAAAACAGAAAACTTGGAGAAACTTTGGGGAAAAATGGGAAAGACATACAAAGAAAATTAAAAGCTATTCTAAGACATGATGAGAAATGTGAGGAAAGGAAGAATACCAACATTAAATAATACCAAAGATGAAAATGGAGAGACCCTAACGAAACAAGAAGAAAAAATGGAAAGGTAGAGACGATACTTTAAAAGGCTAGTAGAGTGAAAAGACCTACAAAAAGAAGGAATTAAGAACGCAGCCATAGGGGAAAATCAGGAACAAGAGAAAATCCAAGAAGGAGATATTGCAAAAGCAGAAGTAAAAGACGTAACTGATAAGAAAAGAGCAGGAAAAGCGCCCGGACACGACCAAATAACAGCAGAAATGATAATAACAACATCAGAAGTTAGAATTGTTCGACAAAGAAAAAGAAAGGTTTTTAAGTTTATTATTCGACACTTTTACGCGATAAAGTTAAGCAGGCGATCAGGAACAAACGGAAGAGAAGACAAAGTTCTGCTTGCTCTTTCCAAAACAATGATCGCCCTCCTACTGCTGCAAAAACAATTGAAACCATACTTAAACTTTAGTGGGTTCTTCTTCGGCATGTTAATACAGTTCTGATCTTGCTCCCTCCAATTTTTATTTGTTTGTCCTACTAAAAGAGTCAAACATCGACGTTATCGAAGCTGTTTAAGAGTAAGGTAAGGTATTAGAAAGTTTTCAGATCGGTGGCGCAAGTGCATCGCTAGGCAGAGGAACTGCGTCGAAAAGTAATATAGTTTTCTTCATTGTGATATTGTAATGTAGTGATAGTGATTATTTTTAGGCAGGAATAAAGTCTAGACTGCGGTAGAAAGTAAGTTGAACCCAGCTCACTGTAATCTCTAGACCCCTTGCTGTTTGCGCCAGTGACACCAGATATGTTTTACGCGATATATCACTAAGTATCTAATATACTATAACATGTTGGTAACCGCTGCTGGTTAAATCGCTATCCCACGAGCAGTTTTCAATCAATCACATCTAGTTGCTTCGTTCACGCTCTTACACGACCAACCAACTGCTGTCGCCATGACGCAAAGAAAAAATATAGATACACGTTCAAGGGAGCATCCAAGGGGGGGGGGGCAAGGGAGGGCAGCTACCCTCTTACAAGGTAGAAAATTTTTTAAATAAAACAGAAAAAATATAAACAAATTTCTGAAAAATTGGTTAATAGGTTGCTTCTTAGTATGTCAATATTTTGAAAGACACTAATTGCGAAATAGACACCCTCGCGCCATCTGTTAGAACTCATTAAAATTACAATCTGTACGTGTATTATACATGTACAGGTTGTGCTTATTATGACTTCTCCCAGATGAATGTACAGTTAGCTCGTGACAACAAGGAGCTTTCTAGAATAATCTCGTCTCATTTCAAGACGCATCAACAAAGAGAATATTCCAGAAGCTATTTACCTCGTGCAGTGCAGTTAAGTTACATTCACACGAGGGTCACAAGTGTGTGCATTTTTACGACAGTGAAGTTTGTTGTTTCGTGCCATCTTATTTATTACAAATTATATAACAATTGATATTAGAAATTTTTATGGTAAGAATGGTAAGTATTGAGGTTTATTTGGGTATCTACATTTGCACGTGTTATGCCGCGTCCACACCAACGTTTAGTAGAAGTTATATTTTATTTCTTGCAGTGAATTTAAAACGAAAAAAAAAAGTACCAGCACCACCAGCAACGGCAGCGATGAGGGCAAGGAAGTACAACCACCCTCTGCTTCAGACACTGCGACTGCGAGGCCCTCTTCTATGGTTCAAACCACGGTACCAGACAGTGAAAGTAAAACTGAAGACGACGGTTGTCAGGAAGATAATATTGGAAATACCGTCGGCCTGGCGACTACTATTGACAAGAAAAAACAACTTCTGGAAAATGGCTGGGTACCTTCGAAGAACAATGATTTTGAGGTAGATTCCAAACACCTCAAGAGGAAATTCAATCACCAGTAGCTGCACTCTTACTCACCATGGTTAGCTTACTCAAGGCGACTAAATTGCTTTCTGTAAATAGTGGTGTTCTTTCCGCCGTCAAAAGCAACTGGGGGTGGTTGCTGGGTACCTTCGAAGAACAATGATTTTGAGGTAGATTCCAAACACCTCAAGAGGAAATTCAATCACCAGTAGCTGCACTCTTACTCACCATGGTTAGCTTACTCAAGGCGACTCAAAGGTGCTTTCTGTAAATAGTGTGTGTTCTTTCCGCCGTCAGCCAGCATGATGGGAGGTGGTTGGGGTTCTTTCATCATCAGACCTTTTACTACGTACAAGGACATGTACGATTATTGCAAAGCACATGCACAGACCCAGAGGCATAAGGCTGCAAAGGAATTTGCAAAATCGTTCATGGAAGCAGTTCCAGTGGACATCCTATTTCGCCAGTCTTCACAAAATATAATAGAAAAAAAGTACTGTCCCCAGTTGTTTCCTGCCTCATTTTCTCCAGCACACATGGTTTACCTCTCAGAGGCAAAAATCTGATTGAAGGCGTACTTATAGGCATGTGCCGTTTACGCATCGAAGCAGGTGATTCACAATTAAAATGCCATTTTAAGCATAGACCGAAAAACGCGTCATACCGATCACCTATCATACAAAATGAAATAATTCATCTATGTGGTATTACAATCTGGGAACAAATCGTCACAAGGATTAAGGAAGCTTACGGTTACAGTATTCTGGCTGAAGAAACCGCAGATATTTCGGGCAAAGAACAGCTGTCTATTGGATTATGTTTTTTCGATGAAAAGGTCAACACAATCTAAGAATTTTTAGGCTTTGTAGAGCTTGAAAGACTTGATACCAAAAGTATTGCCAAAGCCATTGAAGATTTTGTGGTAAATTTCCACCTAGACCCTGATCAAGCGTGTGGGGTTAGGCTTCGACGAATGTTCCACCATGTCTGGGAAAGAAGGGGGTGTGCACGCGATCTTGAGGCAGAAGTACAATAAAGCTTTGTGTTTCCATTGCTCCTCGAACAAGGTAAACCTTGTCGTGAACGACTCAAACGTTATCCCAGAAATTCGAAACTGCGTAGACATTAGCTGAAGAGGGTAATGCAGCAACAAGAAAAAATGCAAATCATATGCATGCAGCTGCGTGCAGATCTTCATTTGTTGTGTCAGCAGCATTAATTGCGAAGTATTCCACTGCACTTGACATGGTTAAAGCTAACCAGCACATACCAACTATTTTCGACATGCTAAGAGAGCATCGGGAAGATGCGAAGAACGTCACAGCTGACGTTTTGAAAGAAGCAGGCGACATTTCAAAGCATTTAAATGTTTATATAACCGCCACTCACGTTGCTGGCCGACAAATGCATAGAAGCAACCCTCAGCCGGAAATGCATTCGTATTTTGAAAAAGGTCTCTATTAATTCCTTACTTGGATTCCATCATATCATCTTCAGAAGTCAGATTTTCTGCAGGCAAATCGCCTGCATTTTCATTTACACATTTCCATCCGAGTAACATGAGAGATGTTTCATTAGAGGAATGGAATGAAAGTACTTCATCTTGTGCAACTTTTTACAATTTGGAAGGCATCGAAGGAGAAATTGTTGGGAATTGTGGTTCAAAATGTGGAATGAGGTAAAAGAAGCACCAGATATCATCGAGGTTTTAAAAAAGAGCGAACTGTTTTTTCCAATTATTAGAAAAGTGTTACTGATTTTGCTTTCACGGCCCTGCACAACAATCACTGTAGAGCGTTCGTTCAGCTCCCTTCGCCTAATTAAAACATGGCTTAGAAGCACTATTGGTGAAAATAGGTTAGCCATGCTGGCATTAATCGTCAATAGGTTTTCGCAAACAAGGAACAATTAGTGGAAGCTGTACTTAGAAAATTTGCAACTAATCCTCGCAAATTATTGTTCAAAAATTAATTTAATTAATAAATAGTGTTTTTCTTTTGTAATTGTGTATTATTACATGCCCCCCCCCATGGACCTCCTTCCCCCATGAAAGAAGTTAAAAGAAAAGAAATTAAAACATGGCTTAGAAGCACTATTGGTGAAAATAGGTTAGCCATGCTGAGCATCAATCGTCAATAGGTTTTTGCAAACAAGGAACAATTAGTGGAAGCTGTACTTAGAAAATTTGCAACTAATCCTCGCAAATTATTGTTCAAAAATTAATTTAATTAATAAATAGTGTTTTTCTTTTGTAATTGTGTATTATTACATGCCCCCCCCATGGACCTCCTTCCCCCATGAAAGAAGTTGGATTCAGAAATACGGATGGATATGGATACGCCCTTGCACACGTTCCTATTGCACATGTACGAGGTTATACCAAAAAGGTATGTGTATTTCTCATTGCTATATCCGCCTAAAAATAATCACTTTCACTAAACCCTATTTTTAAACATATATTCCCGTTTCAATTTGAACACCGTCGTATTATTGGAGGAATTATCTGTTTAGTAATCAAGCAGTTCAAGACAACTTTTGTGGTGTAAAATAATACAGCCAAAATTGCGTTTAACAAAAAAGTATAAAAACGTGAACACTCTCAAACTGTACAACAAGTGTAAAATGTGGGTTCACTTACCAAAGGATGTCACAGTGTAGAGTATAATGTAGTGTGCTGTGTGATATGTTCCCTTACACCATACTACAAACAAAAAATATATACAGTTAAGACAAGAAACAATAAAATATACAGTTAGTGACAAACTTAAAGTTTTTAATTATTTGACAATATTTGAATCGACGGTGCTGTTTTACACAAAATGTTTGGTCCCAGCAGCTAACAGAGCTTGCAGAACTAAGCCCATACTACTATATACAACTTGTATGCTAAATAATAAATCATTACTGAAATAACTTAAAAATCGTAGGACAAACACATAGTTTTTTAAACAATATAAGAATTCATGATTCTTTTTCCTTATTCTAACTTCTTGTAATACTGTTCTAATGGAATATTTCTCTAAACAGTGTGGAGATATTTTATTCAAATTCTTTCGATAGCAACATCAGTAAAATCAATATTTTAGGTTATGATCAGGAAAATTCAGTTTTAAGAACAGCAGTATTTCAAAGTTGATCAGTAAGACTGACAAATATCAGTTATTAGTTAATTATGTATCAAAACAATTAATAAATATAGAAATAAATATACAGTATTGAACAAAAGTATGGCTTTCATATAAATATTGTGCAACCTATAAGTTCGAAATTTTCTGAGAATCTTTAGGAAATTAGACAATTTTTAATAGAATAAAAAACGTTTTACTGTTACCTATGTATGATTTTAATGACGGCCGCCATTTTGTTGTAATGGCAACATTTTTCAAGTTTTTATTACATAACCTTAAACAATTTGTGCAGAGCTGTGTAGAGAAAAATAAGCTTCCTAATGCTCCCCCGCACGGCCTACTTTACAATTTAAAATACAAAATGACAGTCATCAGAAGTAATATACACTTAAAAAGTACTTAAATGTATCAATGTATTGATTGTGTTGCTTTATAATGTTTTGCAAAAACATATTTTACTCGAAAATCTGCTACATCATTCTTCCAACGGAACCCCTAATCATAATTTCAAAGAATTTCGATTTTTAGTCACCCTGTATTTCAAACATTATTAATATGTATGAAATATCATCATTTATATTAGTTTGGTTGACATTTTTATTATTTCTATCATTGATACTGTGCAATTTAAATGTCATGCAAAATAGTCTCCGCTACCCACAATCAATATTCTTGCACAATGATAAACATTGATTTACGTGCATTAAATTGGTCAGTGTAAAATACTGTTATAAAGCCCATTATACAGTGAAAAATACAAAAGCCATTCAGTCATGCCAACTATTAAAAGTGTAAAATTTTAAATCTTTAAAATTACAAGATGCAACAAAAAGTTATAATAAGGACAAAGAAAACTGAACTGCTATCAAAAAAAATTGTCCTAAGGCTGTATTTTTTATGTTTCATTTGCATTTGCATGCGTTGGCTGAATATGTTTTAGCATACTATATCAGCGTAATATTTACATATTACATTGTATTTCATTTATGATGCAATAAGAGCATTCCGGAGTACGGCATTTCAACTTGTTCAACTATAGCTAGTTTACATTTCTGTTAGCTTAGCCTAGCAACAGCATCTCATGAGAATTAAGAATCAAATCTGCATGCCATTAATATACAAATATAACCGTTATCTACCACTAAGGCTACTCTAAGAAAATAGCCCCTTAAATTTCTTCCACCTGTAAAATGGGAAAACACAACAAAAACATTAAAATGAGCTAAAGTATACAAAGCAACATCATACTTATTCTATACTTACGATACTGAAATGGTGTTATAGAACCATTCCCTCCATGTGGAGTTCGAGGTGCTGTCTATCCTTGATTCGATAGTCTGGCATAGATTACGTCGATCATGTGACCTGCCCGAGTGTAAATCACAGAGAATACGTTTTTTACAGGCTGTATCACATGAGGGTTTTACTGGACTAGCTTTGTAGTAGTATCTATGAGGAAAAAGCTTGATAATATTGGAATCAAAGTGAATCACATCATGAAGTTTACTTGTAAAATAGGTCAAATAACTGTGGATCATTGGTCATGCGTTCCACCAAGGAATCCCAGTCTCCTGGCCGGAGAGCTTCCATTCCATAGGCCTGCCTTGCTGAATACAGTTTGAACCAAATAGGGTAACCATACAGATTTGCTTCTCTTAAATTCATTGTCCAGGATTCGTGATCAATAACAGCCTACAATATTTAAAATAATTAAGTTAATTCTACCTGCTGGATGATCATTTGGAACAGTGGTTGCCAACTATTTTGAGGCGCGAACCCCTTCGGCCAAATCTTTTGTCGCTACCCCCCGTGCTGACTTTGAATAAGCTCCACGAAAAATACAAGCGTTTGCGGAATTCGGCAATTTCCTGCTCTTCAAGTTAGAAAACGCACCCAAAACAAGGTGTACGCAGAAGGGACGTTATATTTCTAGAGATTACATACATTTTTTATTTTTAAAATATTAAATTAAGTGATAAATTCGAAAAAGTTTGAAAGAATGCTTGAAAAAATAATTTAAAAAAATTAAAGCAGAAGGGAGGATTCGAACTCCCGAAGATCGCATTACAAAGCTAATCCTTTACCACTACGCCATACCGACGGCAATCGCGCATAGGATTTGGTGATATTACTAAACTCTATTTGTTGAGCATGGAGCTAGAACGTCAACAACCGCACGCATTTGACTGTGATTGGTCTACGCTAGATAACGCTAATGCCTGATTAGGTACTTAAGGAGTAATTGAAGCTCAAAACCTCTACTTTGCACTCCTAATAACCAGGTTAAGTTTGTGTGCTTTTTGAGCAGTGCTTATCGGTGTTCGGAGCGTTTGTATAGTGCTGGTGCTTATTTTCCTAAAATGGAGCAAGTTGTTCCAGAAACGTGTAATCGTAGGGGGCGTCCTACTACTTTACATGAAAAGCAATTAATAGTAAAATTGTATAATTCGACGTTAGAAGAATATTTTCACATTACGTAAATAATAGTCTTATTATGAAGAATGCCATTAAAAGACTCGTTAAAGGAAAATTACTTCTCACTAAACGGTAAATAGTTTGCCATTAGTTAAACACAGCAGATAATTATTATTATATTATATTATATTAATTGTTAATAATTAAGTGTTTATTATTCCTTTAATGCTTTTACTATTATGTATTTATTTGTGTCTGACTCATTAGTGGATTGCAGGATTTACCATGATGCACCTATTTGTCAACCACGCATTGGACTACTTAACAGCGAATTGCTTTTACGTCAATATTTGTAATGCAGACGTCTCAAAGTCGATAAAACACCTTTACTTAAAAACTGGTTCCACCAATTCTTCTAAAAAAGAATTCTGACGGCGCGAACGTTAATTTAGAAACGCAAGGAATATTACGTAAATACACATCCGGTAAATCAATGCACATGTTAAGCGTTTGTTTACGTCCTAGCTCAATGCTCAACAAATAAAGTTTAGAAGCCTACTACTATAAGTTTAATATTTTCAAAGTTTTTTTTAATTTATCACTTAATTTGGTATTATAAAAATAAAGAATTGATGTAATCTCTAGAAAATTAACGTCCCTTCTGCGTACACCTTGTTTTGGGTGTGTTTTTCAACTTGGAGAGCAGCAAATTGACGAACTCCACAAACGCATGTATTTTTCCTATGGAGCGTGTTCAAAGTCAACATACAGTATAAGCAGGGGACCGTGTTGAGATGAGTCATTATTTCAAAATTGTGTGTTGTGCTGCTGACCGTGTGTTGAGTGCAATAAATCAATAACAAATATTTAAGGTTAAGTACGAGCTATAATCATTTTGTTAGAGATGGATACATTTTTAAAAGGGTCACCTTCCGCGTCTAACAGCGACGACAATACAAAGCAAAATAGATGTACAGCGATGAATATGGTTTTACCGTTACTTCCACTTCAGTGCGTACTATGTCAAAGTGTTATCAAAACGATGTATGAAACTATCAAAGCTATTTCGACATTTAGATACCAAATATCCAGGCAAAAAAGAAAAGCCTGAGGAATCTTTTGAAAGAAAGCTCAACCCCCCCCCCCCCCACAAGGAGCAAGCCGTTTTTACATCAGCAACCACTACTAATGAAAAAGCACTACTATCAAGCTATCGAGGTGCATTTCGCATTACAAAAACCAGTAAGCCACATACAATTGTTGAAGATCTGATTTTATCAGCAGCTGTTGAAATGGGGCAAATAATGGTTGATGAAAAAGAGGTTGAAAGCAATACACTTCTCTAATAATACTATTCAAAGAAGAATAAGTGACATGGCAGAAGATATTCGAACACAAGTTGTTGAAAATATTAAGAAGTGCACGTACATCTCATTACGGATGAACACCTCCACGGATATTTCTACCTGTGTCTAATTTATAGTATTTGTAGATACAATACTGGACATGGTATCGCAGAAGATATTTTATTTTGTACTCCATTAGAGGTCAATACCACCGGAAAATGTTTATTCGACACTTTCATGCAAAGTATTAATGCGTACGAGATTGACTGGGCAAAATGCGTTGTTATATGCACCGATAGCGCCAAGACCATGACAGGACACAATATTAGAACATATATTCCAATTTCGTTTGGTTTCTACGCCTGGCTTTCCTTGCTGATATTTTCTGAGTAGCAGTTTGCAAAGCCGCGATATTAACATAATAACAGCCACGGATAAAATGAACGGATTAAAAAAAACTTGATTTTTGGTCTACTTCAATTGGAAAAAAGAAGATTGATTGATTCCAGTGCGTTCAAGAACTCATGGAAGACTTAGTTAAGGATGATAATGTGACAAATTCTGAGCATGTGTTTGCAGATATGCAAGTTACTTTGCAATTTAAAATAACAGCTCATTGACTATTTCCCCAAAGAAATTCAAATCTGTTATAAATCCGCGTACAGACCAAGTTCGCGAATAGTTCGGGAACAGTTCGCTAGCAGTTCTCGAACCGCTGCAGAAGTCGGTGTTTTTTTTCTACTAGATCGCGAGCACCTCGTGTCTGTTGGGGAGTTCGGCCACGGTTCGCTACTTGAGCGGTAACTTCAAAGAAACTGTTAGCGAACACGTGTTAAACAGCAGTTCTAGTGTGGACGTTTATCGGTGATGATCGATTGAATCACGACGATCGAACTTCTCACTGCCTTCAAACTAAATGACGAACTCGAGTTTCAATTAGAAAACAGTGGTGTGAACGCTGAGCTTGCGAACTTTTCGCGTACAGCTCGCAAGCAGCTCGCGAACTGTTCGTGAAAAGCTGATTTTGGTCTGTAAGCTTAACAAATACAAATGGATACTGAATCCGTTTTTAGGTTAATTCCGTTCAACAAGCTGAAATTTCGACAAACATGAAAGAAAAACTTATTGAAATATTATATGATGGAATGTCGAAACTAGACATTTTTCCCCATAGCATAGATTGGACCAATTTAAACCAAAAGAATGCAAGAATACCCTGAGTTTGGGTACAAAGCTATACAGTGTTTGTTACATCATATTTGTGCGAATTAAGTTTCTCGTCTATGATTGCCATCAAAACAAAAGTAAGAAATGGCCTCATAGTTGAAAATGATATTATTATATGTGTATCGAATACAGAGCCCAGATTTGAAAAACTGCTACGTGAACTAGCAAAATGAGGCAGTTAAAATATTTAGAAAGTCGGCTTAAAACAAGGTTGAAAAGGAAGGAAATAAAGTACTGATAGATACGACGAAAGAACTGATGAGCGATATTAAAGAATTGCGCCATAAACAAAAAAAATAAAAGATTTGGAACAAAAAGAGATACAGAACTGGAGAAAAAAGGCGAGTATTCTTAAAGAGTGGGAAAAGATGACAAAGCAATAGGCCTGAAAGGCCTGTTAAAAGCTCTATATATCTATATATTAATAAAGCATGTTCGTAAATAATGTTTATTTTGAATGCTATGACCGCACAAATACAAGATCTATGGCCCTGGGGTGGGTATTTGAAGTTTACTAGTTTATTGTTATGAAATTTTTAGAAGGTTCTTTTGCTATCACACTTGTAACTTGAATTTACAAATACAAGGTGCGTCAAAAGTTGTGGCTTACAAGCTAAACTAAGAACATGGAGAAATCGCTCCTTTCTGCAATTTATAGGGAACTCTTGTACCTTCACTATTATATTCGACTTCAATGTGTTTTACTTATTTATTCATATAAACGAATAAAACCTTAGATTTCTGTTATAAGTATGTTAAGCATGACGATTGGATGATTAGTTCTAGAATGAACAGGTGTTAAAGACAAAATTACCCAAAATTGTAGTAGTCTTATTTTTGAAGCTAGAGGGGAGTTCAGAAAAAAAACAATCTAATTGAATTATGGTGCCATAGGGAATTATTCATGATTATGATGCTCTTGTTTTTTTGACAATAATTTTTGCTGAAAAAATGATACCATACAGGGGGTTCGGGAGAATAAAAAACAGCAGTTAAATGAGACACTCTGTAGGATAATACTAAAAATTTAGATTAAGCTACATTGTATACCGACTTAGTTAATCTTTTATTTGTTACTTACTCTTGTGGATTGGTCATGATCTCCATCAACATAGTATATTCTGTACCCAGGATTTAAATCGTAATATGGTGATACTGAAGGACCAACATAGGCTACACCAATGGCTCTACCTACAATAAATTAATAATAATTATCAGTATTCAACAAACTATTTAAATTTAAACTTACTTAAATCTTTGTTATCATAAAAGACTTCAAATTCGTCAAAGTGCGTGTGTCCAAAGAACTGTGCTGTGATTGTCGATTCATACCTGTTGATGATGGCATAATAGTTACGAGACCAGACTTTTAAACAATCTGAATGCCCTGGTGGAATGTGTCCTGCGCATACATACCAAGTTGTTGAAAAAACTATTATATTTATTTGCATTACATTAAAATATATATTTTTTTAATTTAACAATCTATTCCTTTTATCCAGCGTTGGACATGATGATTTATTTAAACTAATTAAATCCAGGTGCATGTACTAAATATGATCTAGATGAGTGATGCGCAACCTTCTTTTTTTTTGCTACGGGCCAAATAAAAAATAAATACTTGGTTCAGATTTAAAATAAGTGGAGTTTCCATTAATTCACTCTGGTCACCCCATCCTTACACTAGCACGTAGTACACACGAAGAAGACATACTTATTTTAATTATAAAAATCATTGCTGTTGTCTTTGTCTGCATAAAGATAGTTATTATGTGTAGGCGCTAGCATTTAAATTAAGTTATCCGCTATTCATATCCTACTCAAATGTTTTTGTCTGCATCCAAAAGAGTGGAAGTTCCAAAAAAGACGCCAGTAATATGTTATTAGCCAAAGGCTGCCCACCAGGGAAGATTTTATCCCCTTTCCTTCCCTAAACTGACCGCTGCTGCGCCTGGCGGCCGATAGTAAAACCACCACTCGGCGCCAACTTTGAACCAGCGCCCGTGCGGAAATTATTTTTTAGGTTTATTGGTACTGGATAAGAGGGAGTTTACTGTACCATTGGACCATCTTTACCTTTAATCCCGATATGTTCTCAACGTGCGTCTGTCCATCATAACAGCCATTTTCGCTTTGTTCGACATATTGTTCAGGTGTATGTTCCAATTTAGGGTGTTTTACGAAGAACATCGCCAAGTGTAACCGTTTCAATCATTTATACACACCCTGTATTTTGTTAGGTTAATACTTGTTCTTTACTTAAATTTCTACTACATTCAGAGTACTAATGATAATACTGATGTACATATAGAGTTTTGTAAGGTGCTATAAGGAGGAACTAGATCGCAAATTGGCGGAGAGCAAGATTTCGATATAAATAGCAACTTTGACCTGGAAATAGCCGTGGAACAACTAACAGACACGGTTATCTATACGTTCAAGGATAACTGTCCCCAAATTTTGAGGGCATCAAGAACTCACTGTAATGAGAGGAAAAACATGAAAACTATTCAATAGGGTAAAGGTATCGGGTAACTGGGATGAATACAAAACATCTCTAACAAGTATAACAAAGCACTAAAAGGGCTAGAAGGGTATCATGGAGAAGGAGTGTGCTAGACTCCACAAGATACTTTCCAAAGACTACTCAATAAGTAATCTAGACTGGCAAAACCAAGGACCACATGCCTCTGCACGCAGAGCATCAAGGGCGAACTGGGTAACTGCCAGGAAAGCGATTCTTCTTCTTCAAGTGCTTTATCTTTTACGAGATGTAGCGATTAATTTCAACAAAATCAAATGGGCTATAAACCCATTTGCGCTATACAAATCACCGGGAACGGATGAGGCTATTCCATCCATGCTGCATGGCTCTGAAGGACCTCCCGAGAATATGGAGACTAACCAAAGTGGTTTTCATACAAAAGACTGGTCGGGCTGACTATTCTCACGAAAAGGTCTACAGACCCATTAATCTTGTCATTTGTACTTAAGACAATTGAAAAGTTGCTCGACAGGCATATCAGGGACGGTGTGCTAGTAACTAGTCCACTAGATCGCAACCAGTTTGACAGCAACACAAACAGTACTCCACCACCATGTTAGAAGTTCGAAAATAGGGCTGGAAATTACGGAGATTCTTCTAAGGGCGTTTCTAGACATAGAAAGAGCCTTTGGTAATACATCATTTAATTCCATCACAACAGTCATAAAAAATATGGATCTGGAGTGGCGTGATGCAGATGGATAGACTGCATGCACAGAAGTAGGGTAGTCTACACGTCGGATGGGACGATGGCAGAGGGATGCCCGCTAAGGCGAGTCCTCTCCCCTCTGCTGTGGAACCTTGTCATGGACGGACTATGAGTAAAGCTCAGCAACGACGGCTTCTCAGCCCTAGGATAAGCGGCTGTCAGTCAGGGAACGTATGCAACTGGATCTGAACGTAGTAACCAGGTGGACAGAAGAAGGCTTAAAGGTCAGTCCCTTAAAAACTACCATAGTATCATTTACGAGAAGGAAGAATCAAGAGGGCCTGGTTCCTTTCCACCTAGGTGGTCAACAAGTCAATCTGTCGGGAGAGGTAAAGTACTTGGGGGTATCCTTTGACTCCAAGCTTACCTGGAACCAGCACATAGAGAAAGTAATCAGAAAAGCGGAAATTACCCTCGCGGTAGTTAGACGCACCTACAACAAATCATGGGGTCTCAGACCAAGCATGGTGTACTGGCTATACACCTGAGTAGTCAGACCAGCAATAACAAATGCAGCCTTGGTGCGGTGGCCCGAGGTCAAGCAGGAAACGGCCAAACTATGACTAGGCAAGATTCAAAGAGTTGCCTTGTAATGTTCTCCGCGCCTAACAGTAGGCAAACCATTGTACATATATAATATTTCAAAGTTCGTTCAGGCAACCCGCTGCTGCGCGGTTTTGAGTTTAAAATTTTGGGGGGATAGGAGATTCTAAAAGGCAGTTTCCCGTAATTAAGTCAGTGGGTTAAACATTGTCAACCTTGCCGGACGTTTATTGTGAATAGTGAATTTTTATTGAAATCGTTTGTCGATTGGGAATTAGTTTTCCGCTTTGAGAGTCACTTCACAAAGGAGCTTTTCCCATAGTTGTAGGGAAACAATTCTCCAGGAAATTATTTTCCAATATAGAATTTACTCCGGTAAAGAAGATTTGTTTTGGGATATGCCAGAGTCCATCAACTGGTGAGTTGGTTATTAGCCAAAAATTGTTGTCTTATCGTAATCTCCAGAACCTTAGTCCTAATCTCGAATAAATTTTACTAGGCAAAAAGTCGTACATCGGGACTTCCAGAAATTAAGAGACGCCGTAGAAAAACTCTACATTTATAAGTAGTGCGAAAATTGATACGCTGTCCTCGCCGAGTAACCTTGTGAGGGTTTTTCCCGAACCGAGTGAACACCTGGGTCTATCACTGGTGTATGGACGAGCTGATTGCAGCTGATCAAGGGAAGTGCAATTTTCAAAAACTGTATAACTTGTCTTATTGTTCACGATTTCGTGATATTTATTTAGGAATTAATTTTATTAATTGATTGGGGTCAACAATTGTGTCATTGGGATTTAATTGGGGTTACGTGTACATATGAAATACGATTGTAATATTCCATATTCCAATTTTACGTACAGCAGATATACAGGGTACTCCAATAGGGGTTTGATATTGCGTTGTAAGAATTCACGCTTTAACGATAGTTGTAGATCGTTGCTTACGCATGTTTTCGTGACGCGAAGGCCTTCGGAGTTACGGGATGCGCTAAAAATTTGCTAACATATTGTTGTATAGCGCAATACCGGTCCTAAAAATTGTTTGAGTTTGCCAAGTTAATTTTCGTTATATCCCGGGAGAGTATCGTAAAATTGGGACTTCAATATTTTAGTTTAAATCATTGTTCTGCACAGAAATTTAGAACTGTGAATGGGTTTTATTGATTTATTAAGTAAACAGAGATTTGGTTGCAACTTGTGTTTTATTTTACTACGAATTAATTGAATTTAAGTCTACGTAAAGGATAGACATAACTAAAATAAAGGTAGGTGATTATTTTTCTTGGGGTCCGACTTCTCATTTACCACCTCCCTCGAATGATGCTAGAAAATTATAAGTCGGTGGCGCCTATTAATTATTTGTTTTGAACCTACTCTTTCTTCGATTGGGTTTCTGGGAATCTGGCATCTGTCAATGTGTAATTGTCTACCTTAACAATGGTGGAGTAATGAGGTTGTTTTTGTAATTCAACCAGTTTTTGTAAATAGTAAAGATTAAAGGCATGACAGAGCTCACAGTAGAATCAACGTGCAGGGACAGAACACACGCGGATAATTGACAGCGTTGGAGGTCCCATGTTTGACATGAGAACGGAGTACATGTAGTCAAAACACCCAATAGCTACACTCTTCGAAGTAATAATTCAGGATCGAATAGAGAGGGGTGTACCTGGACAGGACTTTTCTCTTGGAACCTTAATCTGATACACGGACCGCTCAAAAACCGAGACAGGTACCGGAGCAGGAGTATATAATGTAAAACCAAAGCAAAGTCTCAGTTTTTCACTTGGCAGATGTGCCTCCGTTATTCAAACGGAAATATACGCGATCCTACAATATGCGCGAGAAAACAAGAGAAGGCCCTACGCATGCAGGCGTATCTTTATTTATCTATGCTTTAAGGCTTCATCCAGACTAGTCTGGGAATGCTACGAAGAACTCAGTGACATGGTAGCTCAGAATATTGTAAGACTGCTCTGGGTTCTGGGCCACTACGGGATCGAAGGTGTAACGAAAAGGCGTTAATCCACAGCAAGGCATTTATTAAAAGACCTAGCACAAAACTACTTATGTTAAGCAGGACACAGCTAAGAATCCTTACGGGTTTCCTAACAGGACACACGACTGTCAAGGAGCACCTCAGGAAGATCAAGAAATTTGATGAAGACCCCACATGCAGACATTTCAATGAGGTACCAGAAACGGCAATGCATATTTTATGCAGCTACAATTTTCGGGCAACCACACATGGAACCAGAAGACTTTAATACACACTACATGAGTGACTTGTACGCTTTGGTACAAGGAAGTAAGATCATGGATTGTGTTTGAGTAACTACTAGGGTGAACACAATAAGCCTTATAGGCTGAATGTCTTCGGAACCAAGGTTAGACGGACCTAAGGGGAAAGGAAAAAAATCCCTAACCGATTTCCAAATAGTTCGATTAAAAAAAGATACGAAAATTTTGAAAATGGGAGAAGGTGATAGTTCGTTCCCTCTAAGGTGAAACATTCCCTGACAAGGACCATTATGGCTCAAGTCCTGGCAAAACATGCAACAAACTTTTTAAAGATGCCACACTTTGCCCCCCTTCCGAACCTTAATGCATCAAATTCTTGAATTTAGAAACGGCGACTAACGGTTATTTATAACTTTTAAGACGCGTTTTCGACCGTCCATCTTTTTTGTACGTCTTCCTATATTTTTTTCCTTTCTGATATTTATTTTAGAGTTTCTTATTTGCTTTTATGCGATTTCTTTCTCTCTCACTTTTATATACTTACACTTCTTTGATCCTATTTCACATTATACCAACTTTCCCCTAATTGCAGTTACTTTCTCTGCTTCATGTTTTGCCAATTTTTCCTTTAAACCGTCCAGCTTCCATAAACAGAAGCACATCATACAGTATCCGCACCCGTCTTCCAATCCTCCAAAGCACCAAATCATCTAATTTAGATGTTTACCAGTACATATTTTTTTCAACAAATTTACTTCTCTTTATCAATTTAAAAAAACTTACCAATAACATGTACTTTTTCTCCATTAAACTCGGCTGACTGCAATTCATAGATGAACCACTGCAGTTCCGTTGCTGGATCCGTACTATTCAAGAGCAGCCACCAGTTCTTGTTGTTGCAGTAGTTCATGTTCAAAGAGATGAGACGGAATCCGGGTCTTACAAGTACAGAATAGAAAGCCCCACGGCGTACCGTATTGCTAACTGAACTGGGAAGCCACTTGCGCCATTGCTTGTCTAACTCGTCATACAACCATGCAATGGAGCTGTCTGGGTTGTCAACAAATGGTGGAGGAAAGCTTGATAAGGGCAACAGAATATTAAGTTTGTTGCCGAAATTATTACTCCTGGATCTAAAAATACCTGTTAACTGGAGCAGATTCATGATTTCCAAGTGCTGGAAATATGGGGATTCCCGGGAAAGTTTCCGACATTTGAGCAATGGTTTCCTTTAAAATTTTTAGGTTTTCTTCTCTGGTTTGGTTCCAAATGTCATGAGGTGGTAGGTCACCCGTCCAAATGATGTAGTCGATATCCTGAAAATAGTAAACAGTAAAAGAGTTTGTCCAGCATCCTCAACAAATTTAGATTGAAAAACGATTGTATATTGGTTTCTTCATTTATATCTGTTGTATCGGTTTTACATATATTTTACAAATATTTCGTTGCCTGCTTTACAGATTCTGTTGTCGCAGTAATATTTAATTATGCAATTAAAAGGAAAATTAAACGCTATATGTAAATAGATATCATCTCCGTAAAGCAAACAAAGATTTCTTCAATATTTTATTGTATTCTTGTATTAATTTGCTTACCATTAAATTAATGAATATACATATTTAATAAACGTAATTTTAAAAATAATCAAAGTATTCGCCTGCAAAGAGATATCTGACAAGGCAAATGAACAAATTAAGTTTCTTATTACACGACTTTTGCTCAGTTTCGTTGTAACGTGCGACTCCTTACGCCTAATTGTTTTATATTTACATAAGGAACATACTAAGTACCAAATAAGAGCAAGAGAGAAGGGAAGGATAGCAACAAAAAGAAATAAGTCGAGTGCTGCAGGGGCGGCATGGGTTTTCGATGGGTGTCCATCATGTGTGATTTTCGTTTCGCTGTTTTACCGTGAGGTGAAAACAGGACTATCGACAAGTGTCGGATTTAGAAACACACTGGATTTTATCCCTAAAAAGGCAATTCATTGCAAATTTGCCGATCGCCTTTGGCGGATTAATATCGAGTCCAGTTCCTGTCCCTTTGATAGTACCGTCGGTGCGACGAACGCATCGAAGTTTTGGCCCTTGATGTTGACTCCATTCCATCCAGTTTTCAGGAGCGTGCCTGCGGATTTTCCCGCATCTTGTTAACGAAATTGTGCCTATCTCTCTCTATCCCATTCATCGGAAGCTAAGGTAAAGAACTAGTTTTTTGTCTGTGAAAAGAAACCTTTTACGCGCCAACTTGCAAAATTCAACGTAATTGAAGCTTTTTTTTAAACAAGAAGCGACCTTCAGTCGGCGATTGTCTTTGTTTGTACTACAAAGTGTAAAGAGTAATTTTTCATATATACTGTGTTTTTCCTGTAAGCTCCGGCGTCACTGGCCACGTAAGTGTTTGGAAAATGTAAATGACGTACGCCAACGGCGACGAGTTTTTTTCTTGAACGTTCAAATCAATCGCTTGTATTATAGAACTATAAAAACGCCATTTGCCGACATTTTTGTATCGTGATTTCCAATAATCTAATTATATGTGTTTTAAAATTTCTGTCTCTTTTATTATTGTGCATTCTGTATTTGTGTGTGCATGAATTTTGCAAGCTTCATAAACACGAGGAAGGCACAATAAAGGTGAGTCCGATTCCAGCAAGCTGTTGGCTTTTCGGCCTTCCACGAGGACCTACAATCAGCTGGATTTGGAAGGTAGCGCCCACTAATTTTGACTTACCCTGTACACAACTAGGAAGATTTCCTCCCGTAAGCGATTTCCGTGAACTCCACCTACTCCTCTGAGCTAAACTGTAGGCCTTTTCCACCTATCCGGTTGCGGGTCGACGAAAAAGCTTGTTTGGCCCGTAACAGTTTTTTAGATATCGATAGTAGTGATACAAATTCCACGGAATTATCCCGATTTTTGTGCTAATCTCTTTGAGAAAATTCTTTTCGCCAGTTTTACATCTTTTGGTAAGCACGGAAACATCCACATCCTATTGTTTTATTTTCAAGTCATTTGAATTTATTTAGACGAATACGATACGGCCCAAGTCAGCTATCGTCAATTAAAATAAAGGAGACCCTGGAGATATTTCGACGCCATTGGAGTTTATCTTTCGCATGCAGAATACAGCTTATGTAGCGCAGTTCGAACTATTAGCGGCGTTGATAAGCATTACAGGTGTGTCAGTTCCGATAATATTTAATTTTTAAATAAATTTTTGGTTGTACGAGGGAGATTCGGAAAATTGTAATTTCAACCAGAAAGGGGTCGTCGTCAACATTATTCTTTATCTATACATTGATGGTTGGATAATTAAGTTTTATAATTACTGCGATTTCAGCTTCAATCAAAGATACATTTTGTTTGTGTTTGTCAAATGGTCGACAGTGTACACAAATCTTTTTTTATTTAGAACTCAACAATTAGGGGGAATACTGCGAAAAGTTTTATTGTGTATTGTTGTATTATACCCTTTTTCTTGTATCAAATTGAGCAATTGCCGATAAGTTCGAACTCCAGGAAGGTTCCTGTTTTACATCGTGTTATCTTCAAGGGCGAAGGATAGTTTGAAACAGCTGGCGCCTAGACTTATTTACCCTCGCTTCTTGGATTATAGCTGGTCGAACCCTGTCCTTGGTACCTTGATCTTGCAAAGTGGATTTTAGTTGGCTGTATTGCTCCTAGTTCGTATTGTTTCCCTTTTTTTTTTGATTACTATGCGTTACATGGTGTACAACGTAGGAACTTAACCTCAAACCATTTGTATTCTGTACATTAAATAAGAATAACGAGCCTTTATTAACGCATTCCGTTAGTTTGTTTGGCCAACTCTTTTTACTCTGTCCTACTTATTTTTAGTGAACACCAGAGTCAGAAGACAAAATCGAGGTGAAAATCAGTGCACATAGCAAGTTAAGATGTAGAAGCAGTAGAAATGGATGCGATGAGAAGATCTTTATGTATTTCAAGAACAAGTCACACTAGAGACGATACACTAAAACCACAGATGGGGATTGAAGGAAGTATAGTAACCGATATAGACAACAAACAGGTGATATGGTATGGCCACATGCAGAGTATCCCTGAAAGATTAAATGAAAAAAAATACAAAATCCTGAAAGTTATAAAAATGAAACAAAGTATGTGTTATGTTATTTTCAAATTCGCTGCTTTATACGAATCAATTTCTTAATTTGTTTGCCGCTTCGTAAGAATTGGTCACGCTATTTTAATTGCCGTTTGTATATTGGATACTGTTTTGGTTACATTGCGCCGTTAAAGAATGGAGCATTGTTAAGCTTGTTCGTGTTTCCCGTCTTGAAATAATTTACGATCGAAGGAGTCCCAGATTTGTTCAAGGTTTTTCTTTGTGGGATGTTTTTCACCGTGCAGACGGAATTGTTAGAAAACACTTCTCAGAATTTATTTGTTTTGCTGCATTGCAATATTGCTTCCCGAGGGTTTTCCCAAAACCTGCACGTGGCTATTCCTTCTAGAATAAAAATTAGGCTGGAGACTGTTCTGCAACGGGGGGTAAGTCAGTGGAAGCCGACCTTTGAGATTGACGGACGTACCTTGGAAGATAATTTCTTTTCCTTTAGTGGCGCCTCTGTTAAGTTTTTCGTATTACCGTGTGCTGTAGTCGACTTAAGGTCGGATAAATAAAAATAACAGAAGGTTCGCTTTGGTGCTGGACAATCAAGTTAATTGCTCCTGTCGAATTCAGTTCGGATCTTTGTGAAGTGAAAAGGAAATAAAGAAATCGTGCAAGTGTTTTGCTGGACTTTGGTTCGTTCCCGTCGTCCGGAAATCTCGCTTCTGTCTCCACGTTAACTGACCTCGTTGAAAGCAACTTAGCCCTCTATAGGGGCGTAACAACTATATCCCGTTCCAACGCTGCCCCGAAGAACGTTGTCTTCCTTCCCCTATTTTTTTGGAAATCGCCGTCTTATTGTGCCGGCCTCGCTTTAAGCCATCCACCGGAAGTTCAAGGTAAAAACTAAAGTTTTGTGTTTTGTGAAGCGAAAGCCTACGTGCAACTTGCAAAATTCAATATCATTGAATCTTTTTTGGTATCTGGAAACAGGAAGCGACCTTCAGTTGTGGACTGTATTTGTTTGAAGTATAAAGTATGAGAGAAATTTTGTTTTATATGTTGTAATTTTCTTGTAAACTCTACGCCGTTGGCCACACAGATTCGTGACAACATAAATATTGTGCGTCAACAGCGGCGAGTTTTTCTGAATGTTCAAGAATTAAAATTCTGTAATTTAAACTTTTTGTGTTATAACTTGTCATTTCGTTGTATTGTCATATGTCAACCATTTCATTACATGTGTTTTAAAGTTTACTGTCTCTTATTGTGTCTTTTGTACGTACTTGCTGGTGTAAGAATTTTGCAAGCTTTAAATATATAGGTGGAGGTACAATAAAGGTAGGTTCCATTCCCGTGAGCTGTTGGCTTCTCGGCCTTCCACGAGGACCTACACAACCAGCTGGACTTGGAAGGTGGCGCCCACTTATTTTGACTCGCCCTGTACACAACTAAAGATTTTCTCCCATAAGCGATTTTCACGAACTCCCCCTACTCCCCTGAGCTAAGTTGTAGGCCCTTTTCCATCAAGTTAGTTACGAATCGTCGAAAAAGCTCGATTGGCCTGTAACAAAATGCATAATTATCCTAAGCCTAGTAATAAACCTTCGAAAAATACAGGAATTTAAACTATATTGTTCTGTTGTAAACTTTGCCACTCAATAAAATATCCTATTTTCGAAGTACCAATAGTTAGGTTTGATTGTCAATACATTTTATTTTATACAACTATAATAGTACAGTGCTGTAGGGGAGAAGCAAAATGCTAAAGTAGATTGATCAGTAAGTAGGGTAGAAACGTTCCATTTCATTCCTTTCCTGTTCTACACACGGGCAATGATTAATCTGTTGTTGAAAGTGTGTTTCGCTATCTCATGACGTGTTTGTATACTCCATTTTGGAAAATGTTTTGTACTTGACTGAACAATGAAATTAGGTATGACAGCGTACAAGGCGATGATGTATAGGAGCCGTTACATCTTCAATTCAAGAGGTGAAATTCGCGGCCGAAGTTTCAATTCTGTTGAACATTATATCCGAAATATAAAAGCGTTGTTTTCATTCCTGAGAATGATTTTTGCACGTAAATGGATTTGGTGCTTCGACTTCCATTTAACGACTTGTTCGAAATAAAAAAGCCATTTGTTCGCCTTTAAAGGATGATTAAGCGAGTCGGAGTTGGCCGAATTAAATATTCGTGTACTTACTGTTTCCTTTTTAAGAACTTTTTTATTTAAGTTCTCAAGGGATTTCAATTCTAAATTGTGCGATTGCGACGTCAAAGCAGAAAATTAAAAACTTTACAATAGGCAATGTAAATTGACGACTTCAATAGTGTCATAAATGGCAGCCTTATCTTATTGAACATTATTAGGTATAATTTTACGTTTTCGATTATTTAAGATAAGGTTTGATGTGTATCCGTATTCGCACCATTCCTCTCATAGATTTTTTAATTATTTGTAGTTTATGCAAATGTTTGTGTTTATAAATTTTGTGCTTTAAACAAACCTGCAAATAATTTGACGGTTTACGTTAGGCGTCTAAACAAGAAACTTGAAAATATTTACCACCAAAAATTAATTAAACTGTTCAATTTCACTTCACACAACTCTGAACGGAACTATTTCATTAGTTATCCGAGAAATTAGTTTAATTTTCCACATTTATAAGCGACGTTTTTATTTACTTTTAAATACTGCTAATAGGAAAAGTAGTATGTCAAAAACTTCGATCGAATTCGGGAACAAAAATCAACCATCGGATCCGATCGTCTTCGATCATTACTACTCACGAGTGCGTGTAGTGTCATGTCCAGTGCACGTCTGTCCAGTGTGCAGCCTGTGTAGTATCGTGTAGATCTTAATATATATATATATATATACAGGGTGTCCCAAAAGGTATAGTCATAAATTTATGGGCTTGTTAATCATGGTTTTTTGATTCTAAAATTCAAATAAACGTATGTTCTATTATCAACGGTTACCGAGTTATGGATAAATTCATCTATTTTATTAGACACACACTTTTTAAATTAACTTAACATTAACACTTCGAAATGCCGCAGACCTTAGAGTAATTGTTCAAATCAATTTCCTTGTTGTAGTATACACATTTCACAACGGCGAATCATGGACCTCCTAACATTAGTTAGCTGTTTCAGATTGTTTCGTATGATTTCGGCAACTTATGTAACACAGTGAATGAGGTCTTCGCGATTTTCAATTTCGGTCGCATACACTTTCTCTTTCATGGTACCCCAGAAGTAGTAGTCCATTGGAGTGACATCTGGAGAACAAGGTGGCCACGCAATTGGTCCACCTCGTTTAATCCAGCGACGAGGAAATGTATTATTTAGCATATTCACGTCTAGTAAATCTTTCCATTTTCATTCGGCATTTTGTTTTTGGCGTTCGACTACTGCGTATAATAATAAATGTATTTATCGATAACTCGGTAATCGTTGATAATAGAACATAAGTTTATTTGCATTTTAGGATCATTTTGAATAATTACTCTGAGGTCTGTGGCATTTTAAAAGTGTTAATGTTAAATTATAGTATATAGATAATAGAACATAGGTTTATTGGAATTTTAGAATAAAAAAAACCTTAATTAACAAGCCCATAAATTTATGACTATACCTTTTGGGACACCCTGTTATATATATATATATTGGACTTGATAATACAATACAATGTATGTAGATCTTAATTATATATACAATATCTAATATATGTTTATTACAGCCCTAAAGTTGAATTGAATTGTATAAACCTTCCTTAGTATATTTGAAGAAACGACAAGTTTTAAATAATTTACATTTTTTAACTGGGTGGATTTTTAATGTTTTTGTTTTATAAATAATAAGAATAAGATAAATTTCTGATGCAACTGCAATCTATTTTTTTAAACATTGGAAAATAAATATAACAGAAAAACTGGACCGATTTTTAGTTGTGCCGATCCTAAACGGAAGTTCTACTAATACCCACATTTCTGCATAAATCTCTCAGACTTCCATGACGATTCTCATTCAGTGCCTCCAATAGCACTAGTTATTTTTCCATGTTCGTAATTGTACCAGGCCGTAGTAAATAGGCGTATATCTTCTGGAACGAATAAATTTATCTTCGTTTCTTAAAAAAGTATGACGACGACGAGGAGGAGGGGAACTAGGAGGAGGAAGAAGATGAGGAGGACGAGGACAAGAAGGAAGAGGACGAGAACGAGAAGGCGGATGTGGAGAAGGGGGAAAAGGAGGCCGCGGAGGAGGAACCCGAGGAGGAGGGGGAGCAGAATGACGAGGAGTAGGACGAAGAGGACAAAGAAGAACAAGAAGAAAAAAGAGAAGAAGAAGAAAAAGAAGAACAAGCTTTTATTTTATAAAATTTCTAAATTTAAAATCACAATTTTACGCTTTTTTTTAACGTTGCGAGGGCTATAAGCACACCGAATATTTCAGAAAAATTTCTTGAGGTTTGCATAGAGAAAATATAGATTATTTTCTAGAAAGGCAGAAGATGAAGTATCAAAAAGATGCCGTGAAAGAATTTAGGTGCGTTTCGTCAATATCATAATTGGTACAGATATTGTGCAAATGCATAAAAATTTAGAAAGTTACCTTAAAAATGATTATATCCACGACTACTAAATAATGCACTCTAATGAGTGAGCGTGTTAATACATTATTCACAGGTGTTGAGTTATAACTCATTACTCAACACTGTGTAACCAATCATAAAACAAAATTTTCCTTACTCCACAAGTTGATAACCAATTACAAACGTGCAGTTAAAACACTGAAAATAAATGCACACAAAATTATATCTGTCATAAATTTTGAAATGTCACAATACTAATTCGCAATTATTATGAAAATTATAAAATTTTATTAGTGGTAATCACAATAACTCACTTGGATTATTATATTACTCACCTGCGGTTCGTGCTACAAACTACATCCACTTGAATTATTGCCTATATTACCACTCGTTGAATAATACACTATTGATTTTTAAATAGAAAACATATATACAAAAAATTAAGAAACAATGAATTAAAAAAAACAACTATTGTAACATTTTATAAAACATGTACAGACGAAGATTTAGTTCAAGAAATCATTGTATCAAAAGAATGTTTTAACACAAAAGATATAAATTATAGACATCGCATAAATAGCTATTAATATTGTTACGAACCCAATATCCAAAATCCTAAATTAAGTTATTATTGCTTAATAGCTGTTGTAATGTGACTATTAAATTAGGCAATGTGGAATAACTAATACGCTTGATAAGGGAAATTGAGTAATAAGCAGGTCATTACTTATGGGTGCAAAAGGGAATGTATAAAAGTACACTTAAGATTGTATTAGCCAATAGTGAATAGTTGGCAGTTGTCAGTGAGTGATTAATGAGAGAGAGTATTCCAACCTAGCAATGGCGTTGCACTTGAGTTTATTATTGTAAGTAGTTTAGAATAATGTTTTAGGATAAGTTGTTATAGTCTTGTAGAACGTACAAATGAATAAATCCAATCATTTTATATAAGGGTAGTTGTTTCTCTGGTGATCCCGGCGATAAGGTCAAAGGGTTCCTTATCAGTTACAGCCATATGCGTAACATATGGCGGAGGTGACGTGCTATTAAGCAATAATAATTTAATTTAGAATTTTGGATATTGGGTTCGTAACAATATGATTGACTTTTTTCCCTTGTACAACGAATTTTCTTCACATTACAGGTGACTATAGCAAATGCAGAACCTTTTTTGAGCAATTCAAAGTTATCGAAAAAATCTGTTTGTCCAACAATGTCTGCAGAACTAATAAACGCACTTTATGTATTAAGTATCAATACAAATTTTGACTTTTCTGGTATTATTAATGATATCGCCCTACACAATCGCAAATTTAACAATGTTAAATAATCCTCAATTATTGAATGCAATTTTTATTATATGTTTATATAATTACTGCTATTTATGAAATTAATATATTTGTGTATTCGTTTATTATGCATTGGTTGCGATTATTTGTAATATGATACATAATCTATTTAACAGTGACGTTTCTATGTCTGGGTGTTCACGGTTTTTCAAAAACTATTAGACGAAGTCGAACGAAGAACGAACCTTATCGAATACAGTTTTGGGGCACCAAAGAAGTACTTGCACCGGAGCCATTTTGTATAGCAAGCGGGCCTTTCCTGAGAGATGGTTAAGGCGGCAAAGACCGTTTGAGTAGCCTGCACGATCACCTGACTAAGCGCTGTTAGATTGCTTTCTATGGGGGCATGTTAAATTGGCAGTTTCCATTAGTAGCCGAAACCATTTAAATGACTTAAAGCCTCGGATTCTTTTAGAAATGGAAAGTACCGGACCGGCAATTATTAAGGATCCGATACAAAGTGTTTACACACGTGCTGGCCAATGCTAACTGATTAATGATGAACAATTTGAACATTTTCGTTAGGTAATTTTTTCATAATGATCTTATTCCATTAAAAATAAATTCTAAATGTTTGAACCTTATGTGGAATTTTCTCTAAAAAATTGTTATGTGATACATCCATTACTTACTTTACGTTTAACTGGTAAAAAGATCTACCAAAGTAAAGAAGAAAAATAATAAAAAAACAATAATGGCAACGTCATGACTAGTACAAATGAATGTCGGAAGATATTTTAGACATACAAATGTGCATTTAAAACAATCAATGGGATTCGGAATTGTTCCGAAAAAAACATTTGTTTCAGTTTTGTTAGGTATGTTCCATACTTTTGACGTGCACTGTATGTGCCCGCTGTGTATATTAACCAAGATTAAATCTTATTTATTATTTGTTTAAAGCTGAAGATTAGATATATATATATATATATATATATATATATATATACAGATGTATTGGATTATTAAAAATTCTAATTTAAAAAGTTTCTATATAGAATAAATAGTATAGAAACATACTAGAACATGCCTTAAGTTTGAATATAAGCTTAGCTCTGCATTTTTTTAATTTACGTGGGAGTATGCAGCATTAAACGGAACATTTTGTGAAAATATGTATTTGACACCTGTGGAGTGCGGAATGTGTGTTAGAGGCAGCTTTCGGACATGTAGAGTGCATTTCTGAAATCAGACTTGGATAAACAGTGACGCCGTTAAGATATGAACATTTTTAAACAATAATTTTAGCTGTAAAAATATTAATTTTAAAATTGTATTTAGATCCAAGTACCCATACTGTAATTTTATGTATTTTTAGCATCGTTGCCATGTAAATTTTGTCAGTTGCTAAGATAGTTGTTGATAAAACAATGAAAGGAGAGCGTCCTCTGAACTTTGGTGTGGATGGACGCATTTTGTTTAGCTCCTAAAAATTTACAATTAATTATAAGATTGTTTATATTAAATAAAGTAATAGTTTATTGTCCAGTGTAAACGCGAGTTTCATTAAAGAAAAGAGTAAGTCAATATTACTTACCAAATTAATATTGAATTAAGTGGATCCTGTATGGAATTCGTCAATTTGTGTCCAGTTTCACGCAACAAGATTTGGATCATGGCGCAGTTTAAGTAACATTAAGGTTAAGGATGTTTCTAAGAAGATAATTGGAATTTGGACGTAGAGATTAAATCAGAAAGGTAAACTAATTACACATACCTTAGCAAGAAGCACGAGTGTTGCTGAGAACTTCAAAATACAACAGAAAATTATAATTTAACCTGTTTAAATTTTACAAAGAGCATTTTAGGCATAAGCATAATAGAACGCAGAACGGCGTTGACGTGTAGAAAGGTCCAACTGAAGTTAGCTGCTGACTGCTAATTTACACCAAATGTCCATTTTCTCATATAATCGTAAAGCGTAACTGAACCGGCTTCTGAGACATAGTACTTATGATTTATAGTTAGACCGTGGTATTTCAATTTACATATTTTGGCGACAAGTTTCTAAAAATTGTCATCTGGCGGCCAACTTACCTTACATTAATAAAAATAAAAGTTTAATAAAAATGTGATTGCGGAATGCAAGCTAATCAATTTATTTAAGTTTAATTTGATTTAATTGTTTTTGATATTAATAATTTATGACAATATATTGAGATGGTTTTATTTACGTAGTGTAATTAATTATTTTTGTATAAATGAAAGATACATGCATATTAAATCACATCTTGGGGGTTGTTTCTTTTGTGGAAGGTTTCTTTAGATTCTCATAATAGCAGAGTTGTTTCTTGTTCGATTGAAATTACAGTTGAGGCATATGCTATGGTGTCCTGTACACAAAGAGTGAATTATATTTAAAATCTTCTTTATAAAAAGTAACCAACACAACAAAATATTATAAAAGGTGACATGACTTGCCTATAAATGGAATTCAGGTCCAGCTCTAGGATTTTAATTCATTAATGACTATAAATGAAATTAATTGAAGCTGTCCGGAAGGATTTATTTTTTGTGGCAGTTTGGAGATCTGAAATGGATGAAAAATAGAACTTTGAGAAGTGCAGATCGTGTTTCTGAAATCAAATTATGTGTTAAAAGTGGCGTCAGAAATATATTAACAACTTTATAATTAATTTATATGTTAAAATTTGTATTTAAAAATTAATCTTAAAATCAAAGTTACTTGCTTGCAAATTCTGGTCTATATGCATTGTATCTATAGAGATTTTATTTATTATTAATGTTTATAAAAAAAAAGAAGAATGAACGTAAAATTTTTGGTGCTTTTGTAAAATAAACCGTAAAATTAGTTTTAAAACGCTATTGCTGATAAATAATAAAAGTTTTAATGTCATATGACTAAGTGTTTGTATATCTACGTAAATAAACAACTTACCTGTGAAGATCTATCCTTAAAAATAAGTATCCTGTAGAAAAATTTTCCTGAGACTTCAAGGACTGCTTCCCTGGGGTGCGTCTTTAAAAAAACTTCGATTGCTGTTACTCCTAGAACTTCCAAAGTAAGTCAAGCGAATTACCAATAAGGTACGATTTTAATAATAACAATAAGAAGGATATGTACACGTACCTGTGAACTTCAATTGTTACCTTTGCGAATGATTTAAAAGTGTTTTGGTTTACATAGAAAAACTATTCATTTAGCACAAGCTGATTGTGAATACATGAGAACAAGACAGTTAAAGAAATTCATTTTAACCAATGTATGTCATGCGCAGTAAGTAAATTTAGCCCAATCAGAACCGACTAACTGAGGTGATTTTTATGCTGTACCGAGCTAACGACCGTGGTATTAATTTGGTATATATTGAATAAACTTATATCGGCTATTTCATATTTAGCCTGGCGCCCAATGTAAAAATTGTATTTCATAACATCTAAAGATACATATGAAGTGTTATGTTATTAAAAGAAAATTTTTTAAACAAATTTAAAATTATAATTTCATTTATTTATTTATTATCAGTCACTATCATTCATCTCAATATATAAATAAAATAAATGTCATCAATCGATGGCAAAATTCAGAACATACACAAAAATGCATGTACAGAAGAAATCATATTATTCCACTTACAAAAACATATACTGTAGCTTCGGCTGTACGCTTTAATTAGTTAAAAGGCCAGGGATGTCAGCGAAAGCTGCTGAAATAAAGCATGTATGAATGAAGATAAAGCCAGCGGGGTCTCGCAGAAAGATAACAGCTGCCACGACCAAATAGTCAGAAACCAATATGTCATCTACATACTATCTGAAACAGCATTTGGTTTTCAAAGGGTCGAAGCCTAGTACTTGCTATTCAAGAGATTCTCTTGGGGGCCCCACAGGAACATCAGACAACCATTCCTTGTATTGATTTCCAGAATGTGGAAGTAGGAAAGGTATTTTCCCACACCCTCTAATTTTAACACTTTCTTAAATTACCGTGGAAAGGAAAACTCAAGATCAGTACATTAATTACTGTAATTAAAATTGTTATTATTTGAGCTTAATTTTTGATACAGCTCATGAGGTAATTTTAATATAAACTTCTCAAGACAAATTTTATAACGGAAATATTTTTTTTGAGTTTGTACAATAATTTGATTTTCAGGCTGTAGGGAAAGAAAATTCAAATTTGTTAAACTCTCACTAGACAATAAACTGAGAAAAAAATTTACTTATAATTCGTTTTTGGATATTAATTAATCAATTTTTTCTTAGATATTAATTTTTAGTGCTGAAATAGGTTTGCTTCTTATGAATGGCAATTTTAATAAAAAAAGTAAGCTTATAATATGTTCTCTATTATTTTTATAAAACAGTTTGAAAAAATTACAAAATTTTAATTTTGGCAAATAATTCAAAAACAGCCTAACAAATTAAAAATATGTTTTCGGCATTGAATTTGTCTTGCCTTACTGTATAATTTTGTTGTAAACCTTATCATGACATTGACACCTCGACTTACCCTGTAGGAAGAATCCGGGCAATAATAGTATTCGTTGCTTTAATTGGCTTCTAATTTATGATGTAAGAAAGGGGTTCTCTTTTTATGGTTTTCCGTTTCGTTGTCTTAATTTGAGCGTTATGTTACAATTAGTAGGAAATAAAGCTGTACTAATTAATGAGTAAGCTTAGGATAATTACGCATTCGGACATTTGCATATGCAAATGCATATTTTAAACATTTTTGTTAATAAATGCATCTTTTAATTGTTTTGAGAATTAATGCATAATTTGCAGCATTTGTCTGTTTAAATTGCATATTTATATAATTTTTTATTATCAAGTACATATTCACTTCGTCAAGTAGTCTGGAAATTTCCAGAAATTTTAAATAATCTTCTAAACTCATTCATTCTGTATTTTGAATAGGAAGGTGCTTTCTTAGTTGTTAGGCTTCGAAAAACCAGAAGACTTGGAGATTCTAAGAGGATTACCAAGGTTTGAGTGGCCCTGTTGTATTAACGGGAAAATCTGTGAAAGTTGAAAGTTTAACAATTCATGATTTCATCAACAATCAGCTGTCTACTAGTTCCAATAGTGTGTTAACATCTTCAAGATGCCGAAAGAAAAAAAGTATATAAGTGCTATTTTAAACCAGTTTGTGAGGGATTGAGATGATTTGACAACACATGGGCGTCTGTTATTTTGTAAATACCTACTGCGAAGTTCCTGTTGCGGCAAACAAAAAGTTCCAAATTACGCAGCATCTCCAAACCGGCAAACATGCAAGTAATAAAAATCGAAAAAGAGAGAATAACCAACTCTCTCTCTTAGAGTGCTTTATCTCTTACGAGACGTAGCGAATAACCAACGGCAAGTATTAATTTCTGCTTTACCAAGGCCTGGAGCTAAACCTCAGAATTTAATGAAGAAATGTGTAAGGCTTTTATTTTCGTTGATATTCCGTTGGCTAAATTAAAGAATGAAGTTCTTTGCAATTTGTTGGTAAAGTACACGAAACAGAATATTCCAGACGAATCGACATTAAGAAAAATTTATGTTTCCGAGTTATATGCAGCAACATTACACAAACTAAGAGAAAATGTAAAGGATCGCAGTATTAGAGTGTCTTTGGATGAAACAACCGATGCAGAACAAAGATGCGTAGCAAGTTTTGTGTTTGGTATATTAGGAGTAACGAAGAAAAAAATAAATCATATCTGCCGACTTTAAAAGTCTTGAACAAAGTGAATCATTCAACAATTGCTGCTTTTTTCAAGAACTCTCTAAGCTGGAAGTTTATATGAAAAAGTGCGAGTGGTTTGTAATGATACAGCACTATACATATATGGGCAAAGGAATGCGAGGACTGCAGATTTTGTATCCAAACATGATACATGTGACCTGTTTAGTACATGGCTTACGCCGAGTAGCTGACTTAGTTCGCAATCTTTATTCAAATGCTAACGTGCTGATATCATCTCTGAAAAAGATTTTTCTCAACGCACTAGAAGTGAAGGGATTATATTTACAAGACAGCATTGAAATAGTAGAAGATGTGGTTAAGAGTTTAACTAAACTCAAGAAAAAGGATTTCTGTAATAAATTAAACGAAGTGCTGTCAAAAAATATGGGCTAACGTCAACTGAAAAATAAAACAGCCCAAATTTACATTCGGAAATATATTACCCCATACTGTTAAGTGTAATTAAGATTTGTTTTTAAAATTGAATTAATTTTATATTAGTAATTTAATGTTTTTTGACTAATTTTAATTAAATAATTTTTGATTTAAAATTTTTTTCTGTGTTCTAATAGAAAAATAAATATGTATTGATATAAAGTTAATGTTTTTTGTTTCTAGTTAGTTGACTTTTTAGTGCATATATAAGTGCATATTTTGAATGTATTTGATTCATATTTGCATGCATATTTTGAAGCTGTTTCGTGCACAATTATCCTAAGCCTAATAATGAGTGTTTCATATTTGTGATGTGCAGCTACTGATTGTTGTAACAGAATAATATAATGTGGCATTATTAACATTAGCGATTTCCCTTTGAAGGAAAACTGTTTTTCAAGGATAAGCATTATTACAGTCAATTCATCACTTGCACAATCGGTTGCATAGCGAAGCACTGCGGACGCCGGTGAAATAATATTCGTAGTGCAAAACTGTCGGCGCTGATCTGTACTCGAAGATGTGCACCAATATAGTGGCATATGCAACCAGTCGTGATTCGGAGGGTAGGTATATATATATATATATATATATATATATATATATAAATCCGCCGGTCCTGGTGGTCATACGAACGTCTTTGACAATCGTAAACCATGTTTTAAAATAGTGCAGCATCTCTTTTCTGTTCTACGGGTTAGGCTAGCCTTCTGCCCGGCATACGTGCAAAGAGGGCTCATAGAATCTACTCCACTGTAGGTAATTAACAGGTCATTGTCCTACACATAGAAGAAGAAGACCATACAAGAGGCATTTTGTTTGGATGATAGTTGCACTATATTTTGCAATAACATAATTATACTGTTATTAGTTGTTCGTTATTGTGTTTTGCAAAATTTTTACCAATTCGCTATATTCCATTAGTTCAGGATCACTCTGAGGCTCATAATTTAAATTTTTAATGATACGGATATCTATTTTATTTTTAAATGTAACTGCTAATGAATTTTAGCTGGCGTTGTAAAATCACGCCTAATTGATCTTAGGAACGGTCATTCCTTCATAAGTGTTCATTGTTTAGTAAAGGGTCTGTCCTTTAGAGTAGACCTAATTTATAAGGGCAACGAACATAAAGTAAACATCAACTTTAATTTCCAATGAATGGAATTATACGATAAATACCATTTCGGAAATTAAATTTTATATATCCATATTTAAAACATTTCTTTTCGGCCTTTTTCCTTTCAGATATTTATTTCAGGTACACAGGTTAATTACTTAATTTTTGAATTGGATAAATGGGTGGTTCGGGTTTTTGTTGAACACATACCCTATTGTGTGATATCCCGCACATGAACGTGTGAATGTATTCAATTGAGGAGAGCTATTTCTTTGGTCTTAATTAAAATCTCATTATATTAAACGAAGAATTATTAGTTTGAGAATTACCCAAAGTAGCCATAAAATCAGTTTGTTTCTAAAATTGGAATACATGTGCAACATATTTACACTCCCAAATACCCACTTTTCGCCTATAAAAGCAGAAGTAAATTGTTATGGAGGAATTCTTGAACTAACCGTCAAGGAACGCCGTCATTTCACCAATTTATAACCTCTTACTGGCCCAACGCATTGAGGAAACTCAGCTGCTTACGGGCGTTGCTCCCACCTGATGATTACGCTTTGAGGTAACTTGAATGCAGCTGCAGATAGGTCCCATTATTTTTAAAGGTAGTTTAACGGGACAAAGGTATCTCTCTTTTTTACAAGGGAGATCGAAGAGTTACCACTAGAAACTACTAGATAGATGTGGTTTCAACAGGACGGGTGTCCTTCGCATAATACTCGAGCCCTTATGGACTACTTAAATGAGCGATTTAACGAGAAGGTAATTGCAACTAATAGAACGGTACGTTGGCCTGCAAGATCACCTGATTTGGTTCCTTGTGATACCTTTTTATGCGGTACTGTTAAAAGTCTATGGTCATACATACAACAACGTTGACGAATTGCAGGAAGCAGTACTTGAGGCATTTCACAGGATTAATGCCAATACTATCCGTAAAGTAATTAATATTGTTGATTATTGTTTTTGTAGTTGAGTTTGTATTACAGTTCGCTGTTATAAATAAATTTTATTTTATTATTATCCATTTTTATTCCGGCCTAATCGATTTAGAATTAAAACAATTAATATTTTTTATTAATTTGTATTCAGACATCGTTGAAAAGAGAAAAAAATTCTATTTACCCATGTAAAAAACAATATGGCGTTCATTTAAGATAAGAAAGTGTATATTGATATTTCGGAAACCGCCATCTTGAGTTTTATTTTAATTTTAACTTTGTCTAAATAACTTTCATATAAAACTTTTTTTCATATCTTTTATAATAACGGAAATATTTGACTTTTTAAAAAATGACGATTTTCAATTTTTTTGAAATAAATTGTAAACTATTCGGAATTTAACATTTTTCTCAACAGAATTTCAATCAGCATTCAAACCTACACAACATTGTCTATTTAACCAAATCTCTATCTTTAATAATAAGAAAGATACCCATGTTGTCCCTACGAAATCCGGGCACCCGGTATATATATTAAAGATATTCTGAAGATAATAATCGGCAGTTATCTTTTCTATAAAAATCTTGTAAATTATTCGTCTTCTTGAAACAGAGACTCATATACTGATCTTTTGTAGATGTAACGGTGTTCCTTCAGACATATACGGATTATCTGTTGCCCATATTCTCATATTTTGGCTATTAGAATACCCATTGAGGTGAAACCAGGCTTCATCGTTGAACCAAGCAAGAATTAGTGACAATAATTTGTTCTAGATTAGAAATCCGGCGGAAAAAGTGCATGAACCATTTGTAGTTTATATGGAAACATGCTAAATCTTTTTTTAATTGTTTGACAAGTACTGTATGGTAAATAAATTTCTTGGCTTAGTTTTCTTATCAGTTTAGAAGGAGCTGCTTTCACGATAGCCCTAGAATCTGTAGAACTAAGACAGGCAAGACGTTGCAACCAAACTAGGACATGTGCAACATCTTGCCTCTTAGTTCTACAGGTGCTATACGCTCAACCCCTACGGCCGCCTTAGATGTGATCTTGTGTCTTCCACCACTCGACCTTTTTGTGGAGGAAGTAGCTGTGAGGACGGCTTTGAGATTGCGACATAAGGGTCTGTGGCCCACAGCAGGCAGCCACGCCAGTATGCTGGATGAGGCAGTCGTTAAGACCCCTCTTCTAGACGCTCTGGTAGACTACCTCCCTCCACAATGTGCCTTTAATTGACATTTCAATGTTTATGCTAATGCTGAGTCAACCTAGCATATGAATACATCCATCTTTACCGATGGATCTAAAACAAGGCATGGAACGGGTGCCGGAGTCTTCTCCGATGACCTGAACCTACGCCACAGTATACCACTAGGCAAAATTGCTACTGCCTTCCAAGCGGAGATAGTGGGAATAATGCATGGTGCAAATACAATTCTTGAACGACAGATCAAGAACCAACGTCTTGGTATCTACAGTGACAGCAGAGCCGCTTTACTAACCCTGGGTAGTTGCAAAATTACCTCAGGAGTGGTACTGCAGTGCCGGGGAGCTCTCGACTATATCTCAAAAGATAATGTCATTTCCCTTATTTGGGTGAAACAACAGGACGGACTCTACGGCAATGAGGAGGCTGATGAGATTGCGAGACTGACTACCGAACAACCTCTTTGGGAACCAGAACCCGTTATTCCTATATCCCTGAGGACATTAAGCTTTATGCTATAGCAAAAAACCCTAAAAAACTTCTCACGAGGATGGGTAAACTTGAAAGTTGTCGTCATGCAAGGGCTGCTATTATTGCACCCTCGTCAAAGACAGCCAAATTTTATGTGCAACTGTCCTGAAAGAACCTGCGACTAGTTGTAGATATCTTATCTGGACACTGCATTCTAAATCAACACATGCACAGGATGGGACTGGCGGACAGTCCAAACTGTCGAGATGCAACGGGGCTACCGAGACGGCAAAACACGTCCTGTGTCACTGTTCAGCTCTCCTAATCAGAGGATCCATGTTGGGAGACTTTTGGCCTGATATGGCCGAAATCGGCAACACCGCAGTTGCGGATGTCTTCAAGTACATCCAAAGGATTGGATTGCTTGGGTGATGCCCACATTGGGAAGCTGCTGGGGAGGCACCACGGTGGGCCCACCTACGTGGCGTAAGTGTACGCGAGGTAACTCACCCTCCCAAATCTTATAATGATGATGATGATAATGATAGCCCTAACTTTATCAACTTCTGCAGTTCTTTTCACAGGTCTTTCTGATCCCGTTTTCTTTTCAACACTTCTACTTTCTCTAAAATTATTCACAATAATCTTGGCAGTTTGATAGAAATTGTTATAAGTGAAATTTGCACCTTCATTCGAATAGCACTGTTGAAATTCTGCGAAATAGGTTTAAAATGAATATTGCCATTCATCATTTTTATGCTTTGTACCGTTATGAAAATAAGATTTTAAAATGCAAATTTTGTATTCCAATGTTTACATATTTAAATTCACAGTATTGTAATATCTAATTGTAATGACATCTGCTGTAATTAATTAATTAAATAAATAACCTAATAAAATTTGAAATGTAAACTGTCAATTATTAATGTATGACAGTTAAAAATATTCATAATATTTACATCTTAATAATAACAGATTAATCTAAGACAAGACTTTAACATTCCAAAGATGTCTTTGACTTGGGTTTTTGTTGCTCTTACGGTACTACATAGGAGATTTACATAATACCTTGCTCGTTTGCCAGTGCCTTGCGAGTGATAATGGCCGTTAAAAATTCCATGTTCCAGTACTGGGAATTGAACCCCAGACTCTATAGATCTCTAGCTTATGCCAGCTTATAAGAGCAGCTAATAATGCATATGTGTTTGTTTTGCAAACAACAGCAAAACGAATATTATTGATGCACTAATTTTTGGATGTTAGGAAAGCCACATTTTATATTTTAGATGTTTGCTTCCGCAGAACTGTAATAACAGGTGCATGTGATTGTTGCAGAATACATTTATATTTTTAATTTCCAATAGGCTCCATACGGATGGATTGACTTTGCAACAATTTTCAAAATTCTGATTTTGGTGAAAATAAGCGTTTTTGAAACAGCAACCAAAAACAGTGGATCATGCAAAGTGTCTGTGTGTGTGTGTGTTTATTTGTGTACTTCAAAAACGACTGGACCGATCCTTATTGAATTTGGTAAGTCGAGGTAAAACAAAAATTCATGGAGCAAATTTGTTCTCGAATATCTCCGAAACAGGAAATATTTAATAGCCCGTAGGTCAAACCTTAGACGAAACAAATTCCACTTCCAAAGTTGATCTATTTTTGTAAAAAATATACAAATTGGATATCATTGTAAAGCTACGTGTACTTACGAGGGAAGTTTTTTATGTTATCTACATAGGTATGAAGGAAACAAGTTAGAGAACAAACAAAATTTTATTTTCCAACATAAGAACCATTAGCGGTTACACACTTATTTCAACGTTTTTCTAATAACGCTATGCTTTCGAAAAAAAAATTCTTTTGATAACTCCTCAAAATACGACTCCACAGAGTTTTTCAAGTCTTCATTCGACATAAAGCGACGCTCTCTCAAGTGTTTTTTGAGTTTTGGAAAGAGATAATAGTCACAGGGGGTGACGTCGGCACTGTACGGTGGATGTTGTAATTTCTCGAAACCGCATTCATCAATTAATTCTTAAACGATTCGTGCTTTAAGCACCCTGCAGTTGTCGTGGAGAAGCACAGTTTTCTGGGCAAAATTGTGAGGTCTTTTCTCGCGTATAGCTGCTTTTAAATTGATTATTGTTTCTTTGTAGACATTCCCTGTTATTGTAGACCCTTTTGACATATACCCAACCCATAAAATCCTTTCAGCATCCCAGAAAACTGTGGCCATAACTTTTCATGCGGGAAACTGCGGCTTCGCCTTCCTAGGTGGCGGAGAGCCCTTATGAAGCCATTGCGTGGACTCTTGTTTCGTCGGTGGGTCCCAGTGGTGTACCCAGGTCTCATCCCCAGTTACAGTTTTAAAGAAGAAGACCTCATCTTGGGATAAAGCCGCCAAATTATCCTCGCAAATTTGTCGCCTACACCATTTTTGTTCAGGAGTGAGCAGCCTGGCAATCCACCGTGCTGAAAACTTGCTCATTCCCAAATTTTCATAAAGGATTTTAAAAACAGATGTTTCTGATATATCTGCTTCTATTGCAATAACTGAAACTGTAACTCGGCGATCAGTCAACATCAAATCTTCAACTTTCTTTATGGTCTTCTGTGTTCGTGCTTCAAGAGGTCTTCCGCACTTTGGGTCATCCTGAATGGACCCCCTGTCTCATTTGAATTGCTTACACAAAAATTTAACTTGAAAATAGGTCGGGCTATTTTCCCCATACACAGCTACCATTCTCTCATGGATATTCTTTGGATTATTGCCTTCTTGCGGTAGAAATTTTATGACGCTTCTGTGTTCAAGTTTTAAATCACCCATTTTTACACCTATAACTCTATACAGAACTGACAAATCTTAAGCGAGTTGTATCAAAGTTAGAGGATACACTCTCAAATGTTATAGAGGCTTGACATAATAAAATTATGATGATAGCATTTTGTTTCCACAGCTTCGTAGAACATGAAAAACTCCCCTCGTTCCAATATTTAAAATGGAAATCAATATAACTACCCATTTGAAAATGATTTCTGATTATACCAGGATCTATACGAACATGTTCGGCTTAAGTGTACATGTAAGACTTCTTCTCGGACAGTCAAGCGGCCATTAAGGCCCTAACATCTCCCAAGATAGGGTCTAGGCTTGTCGAAGAATGTCGAGCCACTCTCGTCAAACTATCAGCTGAGAATTACGTGAAAATCCTATGGGTTCCTGGCCATAGTGGAATAAGTGGCAATGAGGAAGCTGATGCCCTTGCTGTGGCTGGGGCCTCTGAACCTTTATTAGGTCCAGAACCAGCTTTTGGAATAAGTCGCAAACATGTGACGCACGAGATCTGGAATCACGCAAACGCGCAATTTCAGCACTCTTGGACCTCCAGACTCACACCCAGACAGGCTAGAGCTTTCATCAAGAAATCAGGATAATAACGGGCCTCCTTACAGGCCACGGACACCTGAATAGTCATCTCCACACTATAGGGATTGTGTTAAACAACCAGTGTAGGAAATGTCAAGAGCAAGAGGAAACCTCTGAACAGGTCCTCTGCAAATGCAAGGCATTAGCGGCTTTAAGACATAAACACCTTGAATCTCCCTTTCTTGAACCAAGAGACATTAAAGACACGCCCTTGAACAGGATTCTGTCCTTCGCCGAAGCGACGGACCTGTTCAGAAAGTAAAATCATTTGCAACCCCTAGAGAACACAATGGGGCCTGGTCGCCTAAGTGCAGGAGCTTGCTCCGACCCATAGAATCATCATCATCGTCATCATCAAGACTTTTTCTACAGTCGAATAGCGTAAAACCAAAAATAAAGGATATATCTGCTTGGTCTTTGTCATTCGCAATCGTTTAAGGTAATTGTGGGGCGCCTGCATAAAAATTGAATCATTTTTATGAATGTGTTAGGTTAATAACTAAGGCCGGTACATTTTGTTGGTAAATTGCATCTCTAATGTATTTTCATTCAGGCTGGAAATCTTAGTGATATAAAATTTAGAATAATTGAAAATCCATTAACAGAGGTAAAAATGGCCGACAATGAAATAACTAGGAAAATCTTGAAAAAATATACCTAAAAACCTGCTGGACGTATTTTGTCTTTGGCCTACAGCAACAAACAATAAAACGTAATCATTTTCCTTTTTTTATGTTTATTATTAGCAATCAGATCAATCATACATACATAAGTTCTATCAGCTAATTGGTTGGCTGTATTAATGACATGTAGAGATTAACAAGATGCGGCCGTCGGCTAGAGTTAGCGCGTTAGACTTCTACGCTGAAGGTCCAGGGTTCAATTCCCAGTACCGGAACATCGGAATTATAACGGCCGTTCTCCCTCACAAGGCAATGGCAAACCAGCGAGGTATTCTACCTAGTAAATCTTCTCTGGAGTAGAAGTGTTTACACTTTCCGTGGTTTGGAGCCCACGTCAAGCTGTAGGTCTTCTATGTCTGTGGCATTCTAAACACACAACACAGGCATAGGAGAGAAGATCGCTACGTCTCTTAAGAGATAAAACACTCTACGAAGAAGAAATTAACATCCAATGAAGTTACCTCGAATTACTTAATAAGCGGTAAGTATTTACCATTTATTGTTACATTTGTATATTACTTATACTGCGTCACAAGGCCACTTCCTTTTTAATCTTCTGCGGTAAGTTACATGTAGTAGTGGTTGGATTGCCATGTTGGGGCGAGTCTCGTGTCACTGCAGATCGGTAGTTGTTTGTTGCACAATTACATCTTTGATATAAGGAGGTTCGTATGGAGGGTGCGATTGGTATCGTTGAAGTATGTCTACATTGGATGAACTCGAGTAATCCCACACTTTGATCCCGTGCATTCAGATGGGTCTTAAAATGCTTTTGTATAGTAAGATTTTGTTTTCCAGAGAGGGACTTGAGGACCTACCAAGTAGCCAGTACATTTTCTTTGTTTTTATGTCTTGCTTTTCAAGATGTGGGACTTCCAGTTGAGTTTCCTGTCCAGGTGCATACCTAGGTAGCGTATGTTGTGGTATTGCAATGTTGTTCATTATCACCGGTGGACACTCTTGGCGTGGTAATGTGAATGTTGCATGGGCAGATTTACTTTCATTAACCTTAATTTGCCATTTATTCATCCAGTTACAAATAAGATCTAAGTGTACTTGTAGGTGTTGGGTTGCGTTTATTGGATTGTCGTCACAGGTAAGGGTAGTGGTATCATAGGCAAAGCTTCCGGTTTGTGTTTGGGGAGCGTCTGGTACATCTGAAGTGTAAAGGATATAAAGGAGGGAGCGTGTCAAACATCCAGGAATACTGCAGAACAGTACCTCTTTTCTTCCAGCGCCTTATTTATGCCGTCGGAGATACGATGGCATTACTGGATAGTCGAATGTCTATGTCGGAAGCCGAATTGGTAGTTTGAAATTATGTTATCAAGTTCGATGTCCTGCTGTTTCTTATTAATAGTAATCTTTCTAAGAGTTTAGAGAAGACTGACAGGTCGATATGAGGCTGTTTTGTTTGGGTAATTATCTGGTTTCAATATTCAATAACTTGGGCAAATTTTAGCTGTATTGGGCAGTGGGTAGGTAAGTCTCAAAATAGAATTGAATAGGATGATTTTGAATATTATACCTTTCTTTGGCAATTCGTTTAGTATTCTTGAAGTGATTAGGTCGTGTTATTTCAGGCCTTCTATTTCGCTGTTTATCTCACCGGGGGAGAAGGCTTTAATTGGTGGTGACAACTGTAGGGGCGCAGTGAGGAATTCTTCAATCTCATCGTCTGGCTCCTCCAAATGGGGTTTGAATACCTTAGATAAGTGTTATTTGAATTCTTCAGCCTTATCAACGTTTGTTCTAGCCCATTCACCTGTACTAGTACGTAGTGGTGGAATGCCAGTTTGTGGGCGTTTTAAGTCCTTTCGTAGCTTTTCACAGGGAATTATCATGTCTAGAAAGATTTCCAAGATATTGCTGAAGTCGTTCGTTTCGGCCTTGTAATTTGCTATTGAGCTGTCTAGCAAGATGGCTGTATTACCTCTTGTCATCAATATTGTGAATGCGTTGCCACTTGGCTTGTGTTCTGCGTTTATCAGCAATTAGTTTTTTGTTTGCAGGGGGATATTGATAGTATGACCCGCAATGAGCTTTATCATAGTGTGGCGTACCACCCTGCTTTTAGGATACTGAAGATAAGATGATTTGTAGCCTCTTCCACTTCTTCCAGTGTTTGCAGTTTAATTTTGATTTCCAGGTTCTGTTCGAGAAACTTTCTAAACGATTTCGAGTTGGTATTTTTTGCATGCATCAAGTTCCTAAGCATATAACTGTTTCTTAACGAGTGTTTCACTTATAATGCAACAGTGTTTGGAATAAAAATTACTCTCTGGTAATGTTTCAAAGAGCAGCAGATGCAAAACATGTTTTCTGGATTCTGAATAAACCGGAAATACGTAATCGATGTTCGAACATCATATGTGTGTTGACTGTTGTATATGGCTATTGTATAATTTAGTTAAATAATTTCTTGGATTTCATATATTACATAATGCGCTTTGAAGAGCAACTATAGTTACGTAGTTTCCTATCTTCTCTTCTGTATGTGCCGTCTTCAGATCAAAGTTTGGCTATCATCATAGCAATTTTAATCCTTGAGGCTGCTGCACTGAAAAGTTCCCCAGATGTGCATTGACACCATTTCCTCAGATTACGCAGTCGCGAGATTCTTCTTCTTCCTGGGATTTTTCCTTTTATTATAAGCTACAGCATACCGTACCTTTCTCCTCTTGTAAGGTGTTCACGATACTGTAGTTTTGAGCTCTTTATCGTATCGTAGCGTTGCTGCATTGAGCGTCCATGCCTCGACCCCGTAGAGAAGAGTGGTGAAAACATAGCATTTAACTAAACAAACCCTCAAGTCCAAACTCGGTTTTCTACCACAGAGTACTTTTCATTTTGATGAAATTTGTTCGTGTTATTTCGATCCTGATTTTGATTTCATTGGTGTAGTCGTTATTGGAGTTCACACGAAGATATGTGTATTTTTCAACCTATTCGATATTCTTTCCGTTGACAATAAGGTATTCATTATTACGATATGTCTTCGAAATCCTTATGAATTTCTTAAAGTTTAGTGTTAAATCATACTCTTCGCTACACTCAATTGGAGATCTTCGATACTAGAATCACCGTACCGTCCGCATATTTTCATATAGGCCATTCCAATTGATAAGGCGAAAGCAAAAGATGCACTATGGACAAAAACTGGGCGTTGTAATCTGTATTTTACCCAAAGTTTATTTTACCAGACCTATGGCGACAATGCCAATTTTACATAAGCAGGCTACGTTGCAAGGGATCGCCTTCTCTGCAAAATGCTGGCGTTGTCATTTGGAGCAGGCTTTATCACAAATGAATTAACCAGCAATCTAGCCCTCCTTTAACACGATTTGTTTAAAAAAATTTGTAGTAAGGAAAAAATATGGGTGTAATATTTGATTATTTGTATCAATTTTTGTAGTAAGCAGAAAATCGTAGACGAGCCCGTTGTAATACTTCATGCTCTAGCATAACACATTTCTTCCCCACTTTACTTTTTAAATTAGATTTAGCAAGCAAAATGTATAAATTTGCAGAAAGATCAACCGGGGCACATACACGAGGGCCCATTGCTTTCAATTTTAACGTTCTGTAAGCTTTGTAGCTAAAACCAAAACCGTGTTCGAGCATACGCGATATTTACTTACTTACAGTAACGGCAATCCTTGTGCTTCCGTGGATACAAATTCGTGCAGACGCTCCATGACAGTAGAGATGAGAAGTTTCCGGCGAGAAAGTTCGTACAAACAACGATTCAACTGCAGCGTTGTTTACTAACTCATAGTTATTTGATGTAAACACAGCTTCATCCTAACAAAATCAATAACGGACAATTTAGAAAATTTTATTTTTCTAATTAAATTATAACAAAATGATAAACATGACAGATGATAATTGATGTAGAATTCTCTTAATACGATGCTAACTTTTGTCAATACTGAAAACACAAAAAAATGTCGTAATACATTCGTTTTCTGTATTATATTTAAACAAATATTATTCGGCAAATACACAACGGGTGTTTCGAAAACATAGTGGTGAAACCAGGCTGCAAGAAATTTTGTTATCGTAGACGCATGTTGAAGTGAGCTGAAACGTATACATACCTTCAGTAAGAATTACAAACGTGCTATTGCCAGTATTAAAACATGAATACATAATGAGGATTTAATGTCGTCTTCGTGCTGGGCACTGGTACTCTTCTCTGCCACGTGCTTCTCCTCAGCTTTAAAGTAGAAGCACGGAGGACCTACAGTTTAACATCGAATCCGAACGATAGAAATTTCAGAAACGTTCTTTGGTTACCTACCAGGTAGGGAAACTGTTGGTGTTCCAACACAAGATAGTAAATATTTGCCGTAGTCATGCTAGGGAGTCGAACCCAAGTCATAATCGATTTTTTCCGACAAAGCGAGCGTTTTTCCAGCTGAGCTAACCGCTACACATTACGCACATGATGCTAAAAATCGAGCATTTTTTTACTTTTCTCTAATATTTCAACCACCATTCGTCCTATTAAGAAAACCAATTTATTCAGTTTCTTGGTATTGGTTATAGTCAACGGTAGCGTCTGGAAATTCTACAAGAGCTTCGGCATTGACTACTTCTTAACTCCATTAATTTTTGATGCATTAGGAAACTAATACTAGATCTAGTCTTTTGTTCCCATATGGACAGGTCAGCCTCGTGCAGGTTGTGTCCCGCACAAAGGCACCTAAACGGGAGGGGTGCCGTTTTAAGACGATAAATAATTGTAAATTTTTATAAAGTGCTTCTATTCATGAAGTAAACTTTACTACACAGATTTGGGAATAAAAAATTAACAGTAAACTCAACAACCGTAACCTGTATCCGTTTTTCGAAGGTAAAATGAATAAAACAATATTTGCTATAGAAATTTATTAATAATATCAATAAAAAATTATATTATGAAGATATAGAAGACCTAAAAGAATTTTGTAGTAGCTAAACCTAGAACGATAATGTGATAAATGATATATCATCTACAGGGGAGTATTGCTACAACGAATCATTTTCGTATCTCGCGTATTAGAACAATTATTTTTGAAGATTGTATAGGCACTATCAAAGTTATATATCAAACTTTAGACTGTTAGTATTGACCATTGCTTGACATTCGTACTGTATTAACGTAAAAACGAAAATAAAACATCTAGTGCCTACCATATACCCGCAAAATAGAGTTGCGCCGATACTGTCTTCCCAAATACATTGCATTGCGGCATTTCACATTTACAAATTAGTTTGTGTAAAATTTTACCAATAGCAGTCATTACAGCGTTGATTTGTTTATTTAAAATAATTAGAGTTTATTTGCGGTATACCACTAATATATGTAGCAACGACATAACGGCGTAAAGCACAGGTGCAATTCCAGGACGAGATCAATTTGTAAATTTTCTTTTAAGCTGAATTTAATTTTTTTTGTTATCGGATTTGGTAATATTTGCTAAATTAGTCTTTATTTTATTTGTTAATACTAAACGTGCTAACTGTTACTACCAGCAGGCTTTAACGAACTATTGGCAAATTGTAAAATAAAATTATTTTTACTAAAATAGACAACAATCTATTTAAACTTTTCGTTGCGCGACGTCATTATTTGATATAATAGTGATACTCCGCGAATTGGGTTTCTTAATTATTTTAAAATAAATAAATTGAAGCTTTAATGACTGCAATCGAAAACAGTGGACACAAGCTAATTTGTAAAGGTGAAACGCCATATTTAAAAGTATCTGGGAAGACATTAAAGGCGCAACGTTGTTAGCATGATTTTTTTGGTTATATTTTACATTCTACGTTAATACCGCATTAATTTGAAATAACAGACCGTGTTCAGAACCTTTATTTACATGCGTTACATAGAACAACATTACAAGCAACGAAAAAATTATTTTTATTGTCATTTAATATAAACAGTTCCTTAAAATTATTTAACGTCACCGAAATAACCAAAACATATTCTTGATAGTGCTTATATAAATGGAGAACTGCCACATGTACCTTGTTTTCTAGTATTCTGATTCTACAAACCACGTCATACCTGCAGGAATTACTCACAGCAAACAGTTTAGACCCTGAACAAATTATCGAATACGTTGGGCTACATTCTATATGCTCCAAAACTGTTTTTCATTAGTGGGCAGCATCTATGAACAGCATGAGGGTACTACAATGAGTAATAGCATCCATTCGTTGCAAACCTGTCTATGAGGCATTTCGAAATTATACAAAATAATACACAATACTTCCTCATGATATGTTGCCGTTTTCGATTCCCGTAAAATCAACGTCGATGATTTCGTTAACCAACTATATTCCAAATTTCAGTCAATAAAATGCACGTACGTATTAGTAAACAAAGCACAGTTACTGTTTCTTGACGTATTCCTTATTAGAAATAACTGTACAGGATTCGAATTCGATGTTTACAGGAAAAAAAATCATTTTAAACAAATTTATAACCAATCACTTAAAATTTTGATTTTCAACATAAAATAGCGGCTTTTAGTATTTTGGTTTATAGTTTACTTACCTTTTCATACCTTTCCAAATCGATACCCGATTGAACATCGGTACGTCAAAAATACTTCTTCCTACAATTATTTCTCTCCAGACGTCATTGGTAATTAAATTAGAAAACGTAACCTAACATTAAATGTTCGTAATTCCACGACTTTACAAAGTGCTCTCTTTGAAGAAAACACAAGAAATTTTATAAAAATACCGATACATTCCTTAACCAGAAGCCTTGATAAAATACGCAAATTGGAATTGATTTAATATACAAATAACAACTTCGGAAATTGTTAGGGAACCCTAAACACGAAGTGAAAACTTTGGAAAAGTCGGGGATTTATGAAATTAATTGTTTTTTTAATGTAGAACAACTTTATCTTTCATACGAGGGTTGCCTTTTATTTTTCGGGATTAGAGAACAAAAACAAATATTTATTATCGAAAATGGCTTTATTGTTTTTCAAAATATTCTTCATGAAGATCAATACACTTTTGCATGCATGTGAACCAATTTTCGAAGCACTTTTTCCACTCCGATTGAGGTATCTCCAAAACATGCATTTTGAAAGCATTAACCGCTTCTTTAGGTGTCGAAAAACGTTGACCTCGCAATTTATTTTTGACGTTCGGGAATAAAAAGAAGTCATTGGGTGCCAAATCAGGACTATACGACGATGACTCATCAAATCGACGTATTGAGTGTTCAAAAAATTACTTGTTCGAGCCGATGTGTGAGAGCTCGCATTGTCGTGGTGAAGAATGATCCGTCTTCGGCGGTTGGTTTGCCTTATTTCTCCGAAGACTTGTGGAAAACAAATGGTTGTGTACCATTCAGAATTGAGAGTTCTACGTTGCACCAATGGTACGGTTGAGACATGTCCAGTTTCTCTGAAAAAGCAGGCGACTATTTGCTTCGAGGTGCTTCGGGCACGAACGACTTTTGTTGGGTTTGGCTCGCCTTGGAAGACCCATACAGTCGACTGCTGTTTACTTTCGAGCTCATACGCGTAGGTCCACGATTGGTCACCTGCCACGATGTCATACACATGTTTTGAAGCACCGCGATCGAGTTTTTTGAGCGACCAATTGACACGAGCTGGTTTTGAGTGTGTCAAATTATGTGGGACCCAACGCTAACAAATTTTTTTACGGCCAACTGTTCATGCAATATTGGATATATGCTGGTCCCACTAATGTGCAACGATACTTAAATCTCACGATAAGTCACATGACGATCTTGCAGTATCAGTTCATGCACCGCATCAATGTTTTTCGGAACAACAACCGATTTTGGCCAACCTTCACGAAATTCGTCGTTGAGCGAACTACGGCCACGATGGAATTCGGTAAACCATCGATAAACACTGGTCCTTGATGGTGTTTCATCGCCAAAAATTGAATGAAGTTCATCGATGCACTATTGTTGAGTTAATCCACGTCGAAAGTTGTAAAAAATAATTGCACGAAAATGTTCACGATTTAATTCCATGTTTTGGCCGATATGTATTTTTCAAGTTACTGTAAACAACACAGATGGCGCTCGTACGTCAAAACGTTCTGAGTACGTATACCGTCAAAAATGTCAAACTTTACGATAAAGACGTCAGTTGCCAGATGGCAGCACTAGGATTCCCTAATCCCGAAATATAAAAGGCAACCCTCGTATGAAAGATAAAGTTGCACTTCCATGTAAATACGAGTGTCCGTCAACGTGTGAAGGAACCTGGAGTAAATGTCAATGAAACTTTCAACAAGCTTCATCAAGCAATAATATGGAAACGTCCAGGAAATATTAAGCGTGGGGTTATTTTGCTGCACGACCATGCTAGGGCTCATGTTGCTAATGTGGTACAAGAAAATCTTCAACGAAAGACATGGAGGGTTTTAGAGCATCCACCCACTCTATAGACGGATCTACCGCCTTGCGATTTCCATATTTTCGGACCGCTGAAAACGGTCGGCATTTTGAGTCTGACGCAGAAGTACAAATACCTGTGGAAGTCTTCTTCAATCAGTAGCCACAAGAATTCTATGAGCAGGGTATAAGTCGCGACGTTTTACTAACCGACACGTCGGTTAGTAAAACAATGGGATAGCTGCCTTAACTGCGACGGTAATGATTTGTAATTAAATTTTTAAATACATTTTTTATAAAGCAAAGATGGGTTTCAATTGAACACCCCTCTTATAATAAATAAAGGGAATTCCTAGACATTAATGTTTTTAAAATATTTATAATATGTTTTATTGGACACTGAAATATAAATTCGTACAAAGATGTTTCTTACCAACATGGCGTCACTGCACATGGACACCATTCGCCTTAGTAAAGTCAGAAGGATCACCAAACAAATTGTATATTAACCTTATAAACTCATGACTATTTTGCTTAATTGATTAAATGACAATGAAATTATACGAAATACCAATGATTGCTTGCGCAGCGTTAAAACAACATTTCGTAGGAACGCAGAGAAAGAAAAAAATAAAGAAATGAAAGACTGTGTGGTTTATACATTAGCAATTTTATTTTTGATATACATGTAGACAAGTATTGATATTTAAAACATAAGATCGTTCAAACATCATCGGAAGATCAAGACAATCTCTGTGCATGCACATGTGCGACGGCCAACGGACGGCCCGCTTCTGAACTGCCATTTTACTTTTTATATGTTCGACTAGAGCTATTGCAAACATTATTGTTAGGCCTTCGTTTGGGTTAAAATTCGTAAATTTTAATCAATAACAATATACAGCATATGTACTGTGTATCGAACACATACAATGAAACTCGAATATAGTGCATGTAATTTCATTTATAGAGTACGTCGAAATAATAAAAAAACGTCAATAATCTCGGTGATGCCAGATAATTACACGATAGGTGAGAGATGAAGGGCGCAATGGACTGCCCGGCTACCCAACTAACACACTAACATAACAATACTAGCTTTACACTACCGCAATTTAGTTAGCCAGTAGTCATTGCGCAAATAATTTAAGCACCAATTACCACAAAGATAAACGCTGGAACATCACAATAAATTAGACCATCAACATTCATTCTTGAATCACATAAATCTTTAAAAACAGTAACATTGAAATTGATAAAAGTATTATTTAGAGATTAGGACAATTTGAACAGTTCAAGACGTTATTGATACAGATCGTATTAAAACTTTAATAGGTATTCGATTAAATAGTGTTCAACTTACTTATTAAAACTTGGAAATTATAAATAGATTACAACTAATCTATGCGAGGGTGAGCATAACAATCCGCGGTTTAAATAATATGATAAATTAACGTGATGTACAGTTGAAATGAACCGGGATGTCGGCGCGGAGGGCCCGCGATCACATAAGAATAAGTTAACTTATTAGAATTCATCGTTTTTGTCTTTGGCTACTGCGCCTGAGGATCACACTGCAGAAGTCGTACGATGGATGGGTCGCTCTTGGCGCCTTCGATGAACTCTTCTAGGCTAAGCTTACCGTCCTTGTTCCTATCCATCTGTCGAAATATCTTGTCAGTACGCTTCTCTGGCGTACTCTCATCCTCTGGCATCTTCATCACGGAACCTACCATCTTATAAATGGCCTGCAAAAACAGAAACACTTTGCCCATGGAATCTCGGTCCAGAATACTCTTCTACCAAGACCAAAATTCGGGAAAGGGAAAAATGGACCTGATGGCCGAAAAAATGAGCTGCTTCTAAATATGTATAATTTGTATATACCGTGGAATTGAAGGAAAAAAGTAATCCTTTGTTAGGTTTTTAATAGCATTTATGGCCTACACGATATAATTTTCCGCTATTAAGCAACCCGTGACAGTTAGTTAGAGGAATCCCTTAGCGTTGATGTCTACCAGTCTACATTTGTTTGGATTATACGAGGCTGTTTCAATGATACTGATTTGAAGATTGAATGAACACATATAAATTATTGCAGTAATGTGTGTGTGGCATTTAACTACCAAATGATATTATAAACAGCTCCGCGAATGTCCATTCGTTAGGAGGTAGCACTACATACTGTTCAAACATATCTGCTTTGATGGGTTCTGAAAAATGTCACCTCCCCAGCGAATTCTAATTCTCAAGGGCAATATTTACTGATATTTGTTATTGTAGCGTGCTTTTAGGGATCGTGTTTCCAAACTTAAATCTATTTAAACTAATCTGGGGTAAATTTTGAATTTTTATATTCAAAATTTTTCTTATTCAAATTTTAGGTTTCCCATTATACAAAAATCAAGATTAAATAGTTGTTTATAAGAAAAAATTAAATCGCCTGATGTATTGGGTTACCAGAATGATTGCCACAAAGAGCGGACATGGAAAGCATATGGGTTTATCTGAGACTTAAATTTACAATTACATATTCTAGTAACTAATAACTTCTGCCAGTGAATCCACCAAAACAATGAAAAGTAACTAAATCTATTAACTTTATATTAATGTTATTCCCTTACATAAAATTCTACTGAATAATATGTAATAGTGGTCTATGCTTTTGCATGTTTTTTTCCTGCAAACAGGAAATATATACTTCAAGATTGCGCAAGTGCGATCGATATTATGTAAACTAGTATGTCATCCACATACATCTACAAAGTATGGGTCCGAGAATTGTTCCTTGGGGAACTCCACTTTTAGCTTCAGTCGAAACGAAGTTTTTTATTTATTGCTGAAATAACACAGTATTTCTAAAACTGGTTCGTGACTGACAGTATTAAATCATTAGCAAGATATAAAAATACAGGGAGTGTCATTTTGGTCAAGTAGTTTACAAACTGCAGACGTTCAACATATTCTGCTGAGATTTTCTTTCACAAACCAAACTGATGTTTTGACAAATGTTTCATTTTTCGTAGATTCTATAATACTGATTTTCTTGTTATTGTTTTCTAAAATTTTAGTTAAGTTTGTATTGGATAAAATATCTATATAATCGAAGAGATTTTTTATCCCCTGTAGGTAATTTAAATACAGATGGCATGACACAGAATTCAAGTATTTTGTCCGATAGATACAAATATAACTAAGAAAATTACTTAGACAAAAATAAACGTAATGCTTCTATAAATTATTAATCTATGATACTTCCAGATGACTTAGCTCTTATCATAAAAAAAGTAGTTGATGATGTGATCAATTTTGTTATGTATTTATAAGTGATTGGTGTAAATATTTATTTATTTATATTAAGTCCAGGAAAAATAGAAGCAGCTATGAAGAAATTTCATCTTCAAGCTGATGGGAGGGAATGATAATTTATTACTGTTTTCCGGCGATTAAAGAACACCTCTGGGAATTAAAAATCACACTTCCAAAAATATGTTCCTTCAATATGACAGCAGTAAAATGTGGACTAAAAACATGTTTACTTCTAATATGGAACATGAAGAATAATATCTGAATGGAGAGGATATTGATTTTCTTATTGAATTGTCATGTGACGTGGCGTTAAAGGTCGTTTCAATCAGGTCTCTTTGAAATTTTTTTAGCTAAGTGGCTGTGAAGAATGGAGAACGTCTCAGAAAAAGCTCAATTTGCTTAGGCCGTTTTTAATAACTTACAAGCGTGAAACCGGAGTCTCAACATTTGTTTTTTAAAAAAGGATATACCAGAACAGATTGAACGTCGAGTCAGATTTGACAATGAAGTTGATGTCTTTTCCCCCTGATCAATTAAAGTTACTATGTGATGGACATCAGCGTCACCCTATGCATTTAATTAAGTATTTATACACCCCCAAAAAGCTTAAAAGTATATTCATTCTATGTAACTTTCTGATAACTAACAAACCAATTACACAGTTTTCTGGTTCTATTTAATGACATTAATGAAGACCTATTGTACTATGATTGGTGTTTTAGATGTTCTTATATAGTGTAGAAGTCATCTGCAAGAAAGATTAGAATAGTAGACGACAGTAGCAGGAATTGAGGGCTTGAGATAGATATAAAAAAGACAAAAACAAACTCATAAGATTTCATGGATGAACTAGTAGATGGAGAGAAAATTCAGAATATAGACCAGCTGTACGTATAGGAAGTATTTTAGATAAAAAGGGAAGATACCCAAAAGATATGAAAACGAGAATTAATACAGCAAAAATTGCATTACACAAAATATGGTCATCAAACGAGGCATAAAAGAAAACTAAACTTTGAATTTTTAATATAAAGGTAAGTGTACTTCTAAATGACCTGAGACGTGGGTCTTGAGTAACAAACAAACACAAACATTACAGATCTTCATAAATAGATGTCTAAGACGAACGTTGAGCGTATACCGACCCAATGAAAGAGCGAACCAAGAGCTATGGAAGACACCTGGCCAAGAAATAGTACAAACAGTTATAAGAAGATGGAACTGGTTAGAATATACGTTGCGAAAGCCTATTCAACGGACAATTAAAATCAGGAAGCTTTCATACTTCGGACATATTGTGAGAAACCCAGGAAAATACAACCTCCTACATCAACAAAATCAACAGCAAACGAGGTCATGGAAGAAGAATATCGTGGTTGAAAAAACTATGATAATAGTTTAACCAAATATCTATGGAATTATTCCAAACGGCAGTCAACAGTCATTATAGCAAACATGATCGTCAAAGTTTCATAATAAGCATGGTACCATAAGAGGAAAAAAGTCTATTATTGACATCATGAGGCCTACAGCGGAATATACCGTCAGAGGTAAAAGAGAGCTGAGCAGATCAGCACTAACATGGAGAAGAAATCCAATTAAAGAATATACTATAGTAAACATGGCATGGAATGAAATGAAAGCAACAGAGACATTGAAGGAGTTGGTAGAGCTGATATGTAAGCAGGAAGAATGGGTTAACCACATAAGGAAAGAGGAAAGAGATAACCAAACATTGTAAGAAGGAAGAGATAGTATAACGTTGATAACCCCAATTGTAAACACAATTGTCATTGAAGGATTCCACTGGATGTGCTATGTTTCCAAGCGGTATTACAGAAACGAAAAAGAAGAATGGTAGTGCCATGATTTCCTGAACCTATGACTACGCCTGTCTATACCGTACAGTTTGGAAAGGGCTCACATAGAGGACTTGGTTTTTCCATATGCATATATTTTAAATTTGAGCGTACTAAACCAAGTCTCAATAGAAAGTGACTACCGCATAGTAAGAGCTGAAGTGAACTTTAACTTAAGAATTGAGAGAAACAGATTGCTTTCACAAAGAACAACTAGGAAATGGCAATACCCCAAAATTCTGAAAATGTATCAAGAACCCTCCCAGAACATAGGCATTGAACAACTAAATGAAACTATAACAAAATCCCTACTTGATGCCACACAGAAATAGAAGTCACAATAGAGGAGAACAAGAGTTTAAAAAACTAAGCTACGGTAAAAATGAAATTCTACAGTTAAGCAAGAAAGGTGAAGTAAAAGCACACACAGAAAATCCACTCCAAATAGGCTAAGAATTTTATACTGAGCTGTATAAGAGTAGCGAAGGCAAGTAAAAAAAGAACCCATGGAAATATCAAGAATAAATGGAATGGTAAACAAAGGATCTGAAGAGATCCCTGAAACCACGATAGACGAAATAAATAAAGCCTTGAAGGAATAAAAAAAAATAATAAAGCCCCAGGTGTGAACGGAATTGTGATAGAAGGAATAAAAGCAAGGGAAGCAGTACGACTGGACAAAATAAAAGACTTGTACAACCTCTGTCTACTAAATAGCGCTGTATCGACGAATTGGAACAAAGTCGAAATGATACATAAGAAAGGTGATATAACCAGTATTGAGAACTATAGGCCCATTAGCGTCATACCCCACCTGTATAATTCATAAAAATAATCAACAAAAGACTGGAGAGAAAACTTGACTTCTACCCGCCCAGAGAGCAAGCAGGTTTCCGATCAGAATATGGGACAAACATCACCTACACACTCTGAAAATTCTTATCGAGAAAATAGTTTAATACAACAGGCGTCTGGCAGTAGGGTTTATCGATTTTCAAAAGGCTTTCGACACGATTGAGATATATTAGCAGCTCTAGGTCAGTGTCGCATAAACTATACATACACCCTACTTGTACAAAACATATATAGTAATTCAACAGCAAGCTTCAAACTCCACAAAACCCACAAAGAATTTCCAATTGAAAGAGGGGTTAGGCAAGGAGAGACGATGTCTCCCAAACTATTTACAACAGTACTGGAATACGCTTACAAAACTCTTCACTGGGATGACATGGGCATCAGCGCAGACGGCGAAAAATGACAATTTACGATTCACGGACGACATTGTACTTGTATCAGACAAGCTGGAAGAAGCGAAGTAAATGATGACACAACTGAAACAAACAACAGAAACGAGCGGAGAGCAAAAAACAAAGATTATGACCAGGCTAGTATTAGGCGAGGTAAAAATTGGCAACCATGGCATAGAGGAAGTTACAGAATACTAATATCTGGATACTGAGATCAGATTAAATAGGGACAACCAAACACATGACCTACGAAGAAGGGCTGGGCAGCTTACGGAAAGCTCAAAGACGTCTTTAAAGAAAACTAATCAGTTTGAAACGGAAAGTTTGGCGCATTACGTATGGAGCGGAGATGCTTACTCTGACTAAAGAAACCGTTCATAGACTAGCAGTTGCCCAAAGGAAAACGGAGAGTTCCACCGTTAGGGTGTACAATAAGTCAATTACGGCTGCAGTGCTTAGAGATGTTTGGAAAACCGCGTCCTAGATCTCGCTCTTTCAAATCAACAATCAATCATCATCCACGTTAGGCATTACATTACATTACAAGATCACGTGAGAAGCGCAGACATTCGAAAAAGAACTAAAGTCAAAGACGTAGTGAAACAAATTACACAATTGAAATGGAGATGGGTAGGGCACGTCGCGAGGCTCACGGACGAAAGATGGACGTTAAAAGTGATAATTTGGAGACCTCGCACAAACAGAAGAAGCAGAGGAAGACCACCAACACGATGGAGCGAAGATATCAAATTAATCGCGAAGTATTGTCCAACGGTGGACGAACCAGTTTGGGAGATGATGATGATATTTTAAAGTTTTAAACCTTATTGGATCAATTTTCTGAGCTTAGTCTAATTTTTAAGATTTAATTATTCGTTTTATTTAATTTTTATCAGTTGAAAAGAAAAATGTCGAGCATTGCATGAAGTATTTTTCAAGCGGTATATACGCGGATTGAAAATTGAGCAATGAGACTGGTAGCGTAGCGTTCGATCTGGTAACACTGGGTACGCGGGAGTGAAAGGAGCGGCAGGTGAACATGTGAAACGCCTTCAGTACGAGTGTGAATTCGCTAGAGTCATTTGGTTGTCCAAACAATTTTTTCTAGTATGTTCTGAAAATGAGTGACATCAATTTCGAGCAAGGATGTGCTATCAGGTTTTGCTTCAGACTTGGGCACAGTGCAACGGAAACTTTTGCAAAACTTCGGCAGGCCTACGGAGACCGTACTTTGTCAAGGGCCTAGGTTTTTCGGTGGTTTAAGGCATTTTCAGAAGGAAAAGGGTCGATTGAAGATGAACCTCGCAGCGGAAGGTATTCATTTTCAAGGACCGATGAAAATGTCTACAAAGTCCGGGATCTTGTACGTTCAGATCGTCGGTTGACAATCAGACTGATCGGAGAAGAGTTAAGTTCGACTCACACCACCGTTCATCAGATTTTGACCAATGGATTGGGGATGAGAAAAATCTGTGCTAAAATGATTCCGAAAAACCTTTCGCAGGACCAATAGGACATCAGGAGGGAAAGGTGCCTTGATTTTTGGGAATCGATTGAAAATGATCCCCATTGTCTGAAACGAATCATTACTGGTGACGAGTCATGGTTGTTTGAGTATGATCCGGAAACCAAGCACCAGAGCATAGAATAGCACACTTCAATCTCTCCAAGGCCAAAAAAGCAAGAACGAGCCAGTCGAATATCAAATGTATGCTGATTTGATTTTCTAATAGCCAGGGAATCGTTCACCAAGAATTTGTGCCTCAAGGCCAAATGGTTAATCAATACTTTTACAGAGAGATTGTTGAAAGACTTTGAAAAAGGGTCATGCGTGTGAGACCAAACATCACGAACAACTGGGTGTTGCTACACGACAATGCGCCTTGCCACACAGCAATTAATGAATAATCAATAAATGATTTCTTGGCCAGCAAGAACATTCCTGTGGCTCCTCATCTTCCTTATTCGCCCGACTTAAGTCCTTGTGACTTTTTCCTCTTCCCAAGACTGAAAAATCACCTCAAAGGGTCATTTTGGGACCCTGGAAAACATTCAAACGGTTGTAACTGGCCAGCTGAAGGCTATTCCAGTATCCGAATTCCAGAACTGCTATGCAGAGTGGAAGAACCGTCTCCAGCGCTGTGTGGCTTCCCAAGGCGGTTACTTTGAAGGAGACAATGTTGAATTGTTATTTTATTCGAATAAAAAAATTGAAAAAAGTCGGTCTCATTACTTAATTTATACACCTCGTATTTGTACCAATTTTCTACCCGCCAATTATTTAAAGTATGCACAATTTCTACCTTATCGTTTCTTCGTTATTTTTTTTATTTCGTTCTGGTTTATTGATAAATTGATTATCTGTGTCCATAAGGTTTTGCTACAATTTGTATGTTAGGTAATTATTGTACCAAAATACTTTCATGGTATATTTTTAATTAACTGATTTCTGCATTTAATCAAAACTTTTTTATTATATCTTTGAGAATTTTTTATCATACGTCTATACAACAAGTTTCTTTTGTGTTTGTGTTATGTCGTCACTGTGTAATGTTATTGGTATAAGTAGGCTTTTCAACCAAAGAATTGGTAATTGAACAAGATCGTTTAGAATTTAGATTATACCCAGACATTTATTATAACTGTAACTGGTAGTTTTACGAAAACATATACGAAACAGTTCATTTTTTCGGTTTTATACTGTGAGCTTAAATAGATTGTACTTACCGTTACGATTTCTAGCATTTCTTGTCGCGATATGTACCCGTTTCCGTCCAGGTCATACATCGAAAAGGCCCACTTAAGTTTCTGTTCTAATTTGCCCCTCGAGGTAACCGAAAGGGCACACAAAAATTCCCGGAAGTCGATCGTGCCGTCGCCGTTGGCGTCGAAAGTGCGGAAAACGTGTTCCGCGAATTTGCTGGCGTCGCCATAGGGGAAGAAATTACCGTATATTTTCTTGAATTCATCTACGGATAGATGGCCGCTGGGGCAGTCCTTTAAAAAGCCCTTGTACCACTCTTGAATCTCGGCATCTGTAACAATCGGGTCGAGTGGCGTCGGAAGTAAAAAGCAACGCGTCGTGTGCTAGTCGGACTCACCTGAAAACTCGGTGTTCTGCTTGAGGTCCTCTAGTACCTCGGGCTTTAATTTACTGTTCTGCTTTCCCATGGCTTGAATCCGTCAATGTAGTCGTGGCTTATTGTCGTTCCCTGTATCGAGAAACCTTCAGATAACCCTGCACACACCAAGCACCATTCACGCACCAGCCACTCCAAAACAACAAATGTCGGCAATACGAATATCATTTAATAATCATAATATTGAGTGATAAAAAACGAAATGAGTATCTGCCATCAATATGTGTTGAATATGTCCTATAATTAGCTGCAGCTTTTCTTGTCATCGTACCTACTACACATTATCTCGGAACGCGCGAGTTTCCGGTAAATTACATCCGCCCGTTGCGGAACAAAGGGCGCGGAATCTCGCGCTTTCCGTGTTACCATCATATTTCTATTAATTATAATAGACACCTAGATTACCACAGATATATCTTACAATATGTGCAAGTAGAAAAATACTAATTAATAAATTAGCCAATATATCTTCTTTTTATGGAGTGACAATGCGCTCTGATGCGTAAAAATGCAAAATTAACCAATTCGACACGAAAGCATTCTTGGACAAGGTTTAACGTCATAATTATAAGCAAAACATCTACTGTCAATACGAACTTACAGATAATAATATTAATAAAATCAATAATAATAATAATAATAAAATTGTACACACACATATAATATATATATAAAAAAATAACACTTTACGTTAACGCATTTAACACAGACATATGAAATATATTATTACAATGTGCGCTATATAAATACAGATATGTATACAAGAGGGGTAAAAGCTTTAAGACTGTTATAAGAAGTCATCTCGAAGTTTGATATGGGACACAGGGCGATCAACGCTCTGTGCCAGGAAAGAGGTTGGTAATTCGGTAGATGAGCTATATAAAAGGACGAGTTACATGATTAAAATGTTAAAAATACACATATGAAAACACATTGAAAATGCATAATCGATAGATGATTGAACTGTACTTCCGTTGACGTCATAATACGCGGATTGTGCACGCGAGCTTTAGCTTTGCATAATGACGCATAAACCCTAGTTAAACTACATAATCGATCAACTAAATGTACTGCTTAACGATTGCAATAGCACTAAAATTAATAATCAACGCATTACTTGAGTATCAGCAATTTGTTATATCACCTGTAATCTATTCTAATGATTGTTAAAAATTTCGCGTCACTCAATCGGACATCGCACTCACATACCATGGTATTTATAATTAATAATATATTTGCTTTTAGTGTAAATGCGGTTAAATGCACAATGAGTTGGAGATCTTGCGCGCATCTTACTCAAAAACTGCAAAACATATACGAAATTCTTACAAATCTATCCGAGGTCGCTGTAGCATGGAGGCCTCATTTGCAATAACGGCGTCGGTGCTACTAAACCTCTCTAACTTATACATAATTTAAGGAGCCAGCATTTTGGACAGTTCTTCATCCTGTAAACATCCCTTGAGGAACTCTTCTTGTGTGAGTTGGCCGTCGTTGTTTTCGTCCATCTTCGCGAATATGTTCTTGGCTCTTTCTTCTGCTGTATCGGCGGGTCTGTTGGACGAACACGCGCCCAGCATATCGTATATTGCCTGGGGAATAAACCTATACTGTATAACAATCCCACTACGAGCAAACAAGCGCCGCTATTTATTTTCCAGATTTATTTGTTCAACTTGAACAACCTTTAGTTTAACCTGATTATACGTATTTTTCCGAAAGTTTTATAATAAAACGCAGCGAACAATCTGTTCCTGTTTCTGATCGTTTTTTTGCTACACACCCGCTCCAGAATATATGAAACTTATTCGTTTCGCCTAAAGATTCGAAAAGTTCAGTGCTAAAAAACTTGTTTTCGTAGAATGAAAACGGGGCTTTTTATCCAGAATTGTTTTGATGAAATTTCAATAAGGTAACACACCGTGAAATTGCATTTTCTGTGTCAAACACAGGTTTTATATATTGTTAAAGTTTAAATGAATACAGATGTTTACAGGATTTTGTGAATAAAGTATTTTAGTATTTCCACTGAATACGTCAGTTGCATTTTAATTTACTAATCAAATGCGCTTATTTCTTTGCCAACGACCAATCAGTTTTATAATGAAATTGAAACTAAAATGAAAATTACTCGTGCTATTGATATAAAAGTAGAATATGGGAAAGTCACATATTTATATTTAATATTAAATCGTAATTTACTATTTACTTATGAATCCTACATTTAAGTTACTTGAAGTAAAATAACTTAGCAATTACGTGACGTTGACATACACTAAAAACCTTACTTACATAAATCAATTTGCACTCAAATATAGCAAAAATCCACCAACATAAGTGGTTTTTAAAAATATGTGGTATATTAATTAGTTTTGGTAGGAGTAAATAAAATATCTTATTTGTATCTCAAAAGGCAGAGAAATACGGATACAGCAAAACCGCAATGCTTGTAAGTTAGGCTTATATAAAAAGAAAATACATTTTACTCTGCACATCAGTTCAAGCCTTACGTAACTGTGAGATATATGTTCAATGAAAATACACAAATACAATTTCTAATGTCACTGTTGTTTAAATGTTTCGCTTCATGGTTAATGTTACGGTTCATGGATACAATTTGAAAAATGTCCAGTTAGGATTTTACTTTTTGTTGTACATAAAAAACACAAACAGCGAATATTATAGCCATGGTATTATTTGAAATTATGTTAGCAATTTATATATTTAGTCTTTTCATTGGGCTGTGGTCCTAATTAATGGAATTTGTATTATATTACTATTGTTACATAGATGACGCTATTATAGAGGTTTACTGAAACGGTATTTTATAACCTTCTATGAAACATAAGGCTATTTGTCCCAAAAAGATTTATGTAATTATACAGTGCAAGCCGAAAATATTGGGTTGAATTGTTACGAACAGAAGGTCGATCTGAGTAAACTACTGTATGATCCTAATGTATTATTTTAGGTGTACGCTCAGTGATTGTGTTGTGTGGATCTAATTACATATTGAGCCGTGTGTCCACAACTACTTGTAACTTGTGCTGTGTGCTTAAAGTTATTATTTAAGCTGTGTGGTTCTTAACGGTGGTGTGTGTATCTAATTAAATATTGGGGTGTGTCTTCGACAACTGTGCTATGTGCTTGGACTTTGCTATTTGAGGTGTATGCACATAAACGGTGGTATATGTATTAAATTAAAATTTTAGCAAGAGTCCTCAGCAACTATGCTGCATACTTGAAAGTTATTTAAGCAGTTATCAGAATTGCGTCGTAGGCTAGGACGTTGCTGTATGGGCTTGTGTTCCATAATGCTGCTGTGTACATCTAATTAAATATTAAGCTGCGCCCTAAATAACCATGCTACGGGCTTCAAAATTATTATTGCAGGTGCATGCTCATGAACAGCGGTGTTTGTAACTAATTAACATTTTTTATTATAGTCCCAAACAATAATTAAATATTGAGCTGTGTTCGCGACAACTGTATTGTGTGCTTAAAAGTTATTTGAGGTGTGTGTTCATTACAGGTGGCATGTGTACCAAGCTAAACATTTAGCCGTATCCTTGCCGATATCCTAACTAATTAAAAATTGAGCTATAGCTTCAGCAATTGAGCACTGTGTGCTTGAAAGTTATTAAAGTTGTCTGCTTATTAACATTATTATGTGTACACAATTAAGTATTGAGTCGAGTCCTCAGCAACTGTGCTGCATACTTGAAAACTATTTGCGCAGTTATCAGAATTGCGTCGCGTATTAGGAAGTTGCTGTATGCGCTTGTGTTCCATAATTCTGCTGTGTACATCTAATTAAATATTAAGCTGCGTCCTAAACAACCGTGCTACGCGCTTCAAAATTATTATTGCAGGTGCATGCTCATGAACAGCGATGTTTGTAACTAATTAACATTTTATTTGAGTCCCAAGCAATAGCTAAATAATGAGCTGTGTCCTCGACAAGTGTACTGTCTGCTTAAAAGTTATTTGAGGTGTGTGCTCATTACAGGTGGCATGTGTACCTAGCTAAAATTTAGCCGTGTCCTTGCCGATGTCCTAACTAATGAAAAATTGAGCTATAGCTTCAGCAATTGCGCTCTGTGTGCTTGAAAGTTATTTAAGCTGTGTGCTTATTAACATTAATATGCGAACGTAATTAACTGCTGCTTAAAAGTTATTTGACGGGTGTGAACATTACAGGTGGCATGTGCACCTAGCTAAAAATTTAGCCGTGTTCTTGACGATGTGCTAACTAATGAAAAATTGAGCTATAACTTCAGTAATTGCGCTCTGTGTGCTTGAAAGTTATTTAAGCTGGGTGCTTATTAACATTAGTATGTGTACGTAATTAACTATTGAGCTGAGTTCTCAGCAACTGCATGCTCATTAACAGCGGTGTTTGTAACTAATTAAAATTGTATTTGAGTCCCAAGCAATAGCTAAATAATGAGCTGTGTCCTCGACCACTGTACTGTCTGCTTAAAAGTTATTTGAGGTGTGTGCTCATTACAGGTGGCATGTGTACCTAGCTAAA
>JABXWE010001660.1:0-14828 GCA_014611495.1 Limonius californicus
TTTACGATTTTCAGTTTTTTTGCAAAAATGTGTTCATAGAGTAACAATTATTTTGCTCTAGAAAATTTAGTAACATTTTCCCCCTGTCATTTCTTTTACCCAAGCCATGGTCTCCTTTAGCCTTCTCCGATTTTTCCTCTTTCTGTCCTAGTTTTACGTTAAAGTCACCCATAATAATGGCATACTTAGTTTTATTCGTAGTTATAACACTCGTTATTTTTTCATAAAATTCTTCTCTACATCTTCGTCTTCATAACTGATGGTGGGGGCATAAGCCTGGATAACATTTAGCTTGTATTTCTTCGAAATCTGCATTACGATATAGATGACTCTGTCTGAGATGGAATTTATTTCTATAATGTCTTGGACGTTTATTTTGTTTATTAACAATCTAATTCCTCCTTTAGTTTTGTGTTCCACACCTCTGTTGAATAGTACGTGCCTTTCAGGTAGTTCTGAACACTCTTCACCTCTTCTTTTTTTTCGCATATCCTAACAATGTTCAAGCGGATATGCTTTAATTCTTCAAGCAGTTCAATTAATCTTGTTGCGTCTTCATATTCATGTTCATGAGAGGGAATGAGACCTTTAACCCGTTCCGCTGACCCAATGCGTGTTAAAAGGTATGGGGTAGTCTTGCTTACTCAGATCGTAGATGCCACCGTTGATCAATCTTAAACTCCTGATTCCTCAGCTGCCACACTCAGATTATGCTCCCCCATTGAACATAATCTGCTTACTAGACCTTTAATTTCCCCCAGCAAGCCTCCCGTCCTCGTTTGCTTAATGACCTTGCTTTCCGTCGGGACTTTCACTAAGACCTTCAGCAGATTGCTCAGCGTAACAGGGCCCACGGGTAGGTGAGGTGGGGTTGGAATGCAGAGGCTATAAAGCATAACTACGCTTTATCTTGCGCATGCCATTCCCTTGTATCCCATATATATAATAATAATAATAATAAAGGTCTTTATTTCCCAAAGGACATATTGCACATTTTACAAATAATAAATTACATAATATAAATGAATGCAAGAAATTCGTTTTTTTTTTAATTTAAGCCATCTACTTCTACATCGCTCTTTAAAAAATTTCTGGAGTACTATACATTCCTATCCGGCTGAGGTCGGTGAGATTTTTCTGACGGGGTAAAATTTGACAGTGCGTATTCTGTCGTATAATAAGTAAAGCCGTATGTCCCAAACCGCTGCGGTATGTGACAATTTAAAAATTCCTATTATGGCTTGAGTGCAAAGAGATGCTTGGAAAACCGCGTCCTAGATTTCGACCAACAAAACAAACAAACGACAGTAACAAGTACTTATTGTAAAATTAAACTTGTATGTATGTGTGACGGTTATGCCATTTATTGGCGTGACAAGCATGTACAACAAATTAACTATTTAGACGGCTCCTAAAGAGTCTAAAAATAACCTGAAATTAGCGTTTTGTATTGTCACGTTACGTTAATATACTACTTTTCAACATACGATGTATTTGACTAGTAGACAACATATCCAAAATTAAAATAAGGTGAGAAAATTATCGAAAAAATTATTATTACAAACTGTGACATTTTAAAAACATAACGCACACAACCCTTCCGCCAATATCTAGATTGATCCAATTTTCAATCAGAACAATGCCAACACTAGGTTTTGAATTTATTTTTTGATATATTATACATATTGCTTTTTACATTGGCTGCAGATCGCTTTCCGGCGTTTAGATAGGCGGCACTAAGTCCCAAGACAAACAGGGAAATCAGTATAATAGATTGCCGTTGTAAAAAATTATATTTAACTTTTGATTGTCATGTCGATTTAACATTTCGTTAAGGATATTTACAAATAATATTACTGGTTCTCCTATGAATTCGAATGTTATGTTAATTAAATGACAGTTGAAGTTTAAAATTAACAGTCGAATGCTAAGCGGTAAAATAATAAATATCACATACAGTCACAAATGTTATAACATATTTATATCCAGGGTTTTCTAAATTTTATAAACTAGCTAGAATAATTGACAAAATATAGTTATCCGAATTTTGAGGTCTTCGGGATACTTAGCCTTAAAATGATGAATATTTTTCAGAATTTAATTGCATTTTAAAATTACAAAAAGTTTTAGATAAAGTATACCAACTGGTAACCTACGAATCCCAGTAGAGGCCAATCCAATTATGTTAAAAATATTGCCTTTTCGTTTCGAGTTACCCATATTTTTTTAAAAGTTTATAAAAAACATTGCAATAAAAACTAAAATTTTCTACTTCTACTTTTTGGGGTTTACAAAGTTTGTTTGCACAAATACGTATACGAACAAATAAAAAGCTAATTTTGCAGAAATGGGCTGGGGTGGCTCAGTGGTAATACAACCAAGCTTGGGATGCAATAGTCTGAACGCTTCACGTTTCGAATCACTCCAGGGGGCGGAAATTTCTCCCTGGGTAGTCTGTACTGGGTCCCGGTCTCCATTTTCCATTGGGGATCAAACTAATGGCACTCCTCGTATTATGGTCGCATTAGAGGAGACTCAGTGTTGGGTAGTAACTAAGTAAAAGTAACTCGTTACTAGTAACTAGTTACTTTTCATTAACTTAATAGTAACTTAATTACTTTTGTGTTTTCAGTAATTGTAACTATAACACGTTACAATTATTTAGTAACTTTAGTAACTGAATATGACAAGTTACATTTTCATGCTACAAATGTAAAATATTTTAAAATGTTCGGTTTTTAATGCGTAGTGTTTAAGAAATTATACTTGAAGCTGAAGAATTTGTTGAAATTTCGAATGCTTTAGTATGCAAATGCTAATACCGAACACAGGAATACCTTCTTGTACTTAGTCGATAATAAATAATATTTGATGGATCCTATTTGGGTGGTGACAGCTTTTTCCAGTAATCTTTAATCCTTTAACAACTAGAAGCTCTCTGAGCAGGTATGCGGATTACTGGGAACTACATTCCTAAGACCTGTGCGCAGGTTGGGGGTGTCTAATTCAGACGAAAATACATTCACCGTCTCTATATTTCAATAATAACGAAAAGAAAATAGAATCCTTGGAAAATCCCAAAAACATCGTTGAACCAGCTCCTCTAAGCTCTAAGCCTGTTCCTTTCCCCACGTATAGAATATTTGCTAATAAACAATTGTTTATAAATGTGTGTTTTTGTTGACATTAAGTTGGTAGTAATTGCGTGTACATTAGTAGCGTCTCGTAAAAAAAGGTAACTTAAAAAATAACGAGTTACTTTATGGTAACTTAGTAACTTATTCAAGTTACTTTTATAATTCTGTAACTTAGTAACTTACTTAGTTACTTTTTTGCCGAGTAACTGACTAACTTACTTAGTTACTTTCTTAGAGTAACTTACCCAACACTGCTCTGAATATAAATTGAATTGTAGAGGAGAAAGGTCACATCCCCGCCGTACTCTACCTTTAATTTTGATGTTTTTTGATTGTCTATTGTCTATTTTGCTGTTTTCTGTTTGGCTGTAATACAAATTTTCAATCATTTTAATGTCTCGAATATCTGTTTGCTTCCCTCACAAAGTTGAATATATACTTTATAAAAAGCCTGTTACGTATGACTTTGAGGTACAGTTGTACTGTGTGACACATTAAGCTTATGGTCCTGTGTTCCTTGCATCTTTTTGCGTCGATTTTGTTTGGGGATTGCAACAAATGTTGACACCAGCCAGGTTCTAGGTATAATTCATGACCTGTAAACTACGTCGAAGTGTTTCGTAAGTATGCATAGATGGTGTTCTTCAAGTATTTTCAATAGTTCGACAGGTAATTCGTCTGGTCCAGATGATTTCTCGTGCTTCATGTTTTTAAACGTGTATGAAAGCTCTTAATTTATTATCTCTGGGCCGCTTACTATCTCTATCTCTCTTTAATAGTAGTATATTTCTGTCATCTTGAAATAGTCTACTTCTATCCTCTTGAAATAGTCCTCTTATGTATTCTTCCATGTTCTAAGTTTTGTTTCGAAATTCAGAATCATATTGCTACTGTCGCGTGTTAATATGTTACTTACCCTGTTTATTCTTACGTTCTCCTGTAATTTCTTTCTTATTTTTGTGGCTGTTAAACGACAATCATTTGGATTCCGGTCCATTTCTCATTTAACCAACTCTCTTTTGCCTTCCTCAGTTTCGTTGTGTTCGTTTCTGTATTTCGTTATATCTTTGCGTGTCCATTAACTTCTCTTCTTCATTAGCTCAAAAATTTCATCCAGTCTCTTTTCTTTTCCTTTTCGTTTTTGTATTTTAACTCCGTTGTATCTATTTCCAGCATTGTGTTCTTAATGTTGTTCCATTTATTGTTTATATTTTCGTCCTCTCCATTATTGTCTTGTATTGCGTACATGTCCGTGTTTATCTGTTCTTTCCCCGTGACTCCAGTTTCATCGTTTGTCTGAAAAGTATTTATTGTTAATGTTAACTTTACTTTGAATTTATTTTTTACCTAATACTGTCTATTGGTTAAACTTTTATTTTAGTACATATCATTAGTAGTAAGAGTTGGGTTTGATATTAACAAATAAAAGAAACACTAGCTTACTAACCGAAATTTTAGTTCCGGTAACATTAACAAATAATGGTGAATTCGAATCTAAAAAAATTAAAAATAAAATATTAACATTTTACGGGAGTCCCAGTCAAATATTTTTCCTAATATTTCAAATAACCGAGATATCAAGCCGATTCGTGTTAGTGTTTCAAAATCTTCTAGAGAAAGCGCCACTGCGTAAATATCTTAATCCCGCTTAGTAAATACATAAACCACAACAATGTATTCATATTTTATATATAATTAATAACAAATAAAGATGCTCCTTTAAAATAATAAAGTTTCCTGTAATTTCATTAAAACATTATTCGCTATAAACGAATGTGAATGTGATTGTGACCTTTACTGTCCATTAAAATATCTCTATATGCTCCCAGTAAATTAATTTTGTGTGTGGGTAGTTTATTCTGTATATAGCTGTATGTACGTATACTAGCACGGTGCTTATGACCCTGATTTCTAGTATTTGTATTCCGTATGCACCCGTTGTCGTAATGGTTCCTACGTGAATACCATGTGAGGGTTAGTATTTTGTCATTACTTGTAAAATTTCAACCCAGTTTCTTTTCAACGGTGCTTTTGTAATGTCTCTCTGACTGTTCCATTCATTTAATACAATCCCTTCAGTTCACGCAGTAGATTTACGGCTACAATATGTCTACAAAACCAACAGCTTTAGTTATGCTGGGGGTATCTGTTACCTTTCTATATCTTGAATTTCGGGAAAGATCGTTATGCTGGTTTATAGACTGATACCTATTCCATTTCCACGACATATGACTGCGATTCTGAGGGCAATTTCTTCTAGAAGGACCCTTTAGTAAATATTAATACAATCAACAGCGGTTTTTCATTTTTTGCGAAATACTTATCACGAAACCACCTTTTTTTTTTTCACACATTCATACTACCGTTCCCCCCCGGAACCGCTTTCGCATTACTTCAGGGGGGTGCGGGCGTCCCTTACACACTAACCATTCATGCAGCATGCACCCTAAACTTAACTAACTGAATTGCGGTCGCCCCAGCGGGGATTCGAAACCACGCCGGAACAAGCGCAATTCAGTGTGACCTCCAGTGGTCAATGCGTTCTCGCACTCGACCACCGCGGTCCCATCACGAAACCACCTAGCTTCAGCGTAATATTGACACTCCCGATATCCTACCCAAATAAATAATTTTGACAGGTATATTCGAGCAGCGATTCGTTAGTAAATTTAGGTGGAATACCCACGCAATAATTTTTTCGATGTCACAAAAGATTACCATATTGCATACTGCTGACGTTATCGATAAATAGTTTATTTACAGTATATTATTTTTATTTAATGTTGACAAGTGATAACACATCACTATCGAAACATTCCGATAAAATCAATCACAAACTTGTATTGGCTAGATTATAATAGTAAAATACATTTTCCAATGATGCAAGCGCATATTATTAGAAGTGAACTGCTAGATTCAATTTGATATCTAACAGTGAGAACAAAAATGTTGTGCAAATTGGCTTATTTGGTCTCGGTCCTTGCGCTTTTTTATGGAAATTCAGCTGCAAATAATTTTGACAAAATCAGTTCGCATAATAGTTTCGCAAATGACCTGAAAAAAGTTATAGTTAACCATAGGAATGGCATTTCCGTTAATTGCAAACTCCAGGTTCAGGAATATGTTCGAGGATTACTATCAAGAGACATATGGGCATTAAAAAGTAAGGAACATTTTATAATTTTTATTCTAAAGTGAAACGATAACTTACAGAATTTCTAATTTAATAGAACCTATTGATTGTTTTGTACATTGTTTATTGGGAAGTCTGCAAAAGTCAAAATATTTCTGTATAATAAATCACAGTATAATATAATTTTTAAGGATTTGAGAAATGAAATCACTTGGAGCAATTCAACTGCACTAGGTACTTTGTTTTGACCTTTGAATTGGCGATTCAGCGGAAACGCGTACCGATTTTTTAAAAATTTGTGTATTACGTATAGTATGCTCAACTAACTAAAATAGATAATAAGAGAATTGCAACTACATCGTGGCATCTGAAGAACTATTTAAAGCATCATAAATATTTAGAAAACGTTTTTTAAAAAATAAAATATATACAAAACATTCTTTTGAAAATAAAGACAAGTTTGAAATTACTCAAAAATTGTAGGCGTTATAATTACAAATTAAGCCGCATTGTCTTTTACTCATACTTTCATGAAGATATCTGTAATATTTTTGTAGTAATTACCTGGTTAGTGATAGTACAAACACCTTATACAGAAACCCCTAAAATATACATACTAATTTTTATTCCAGTGCTCGATGCAACTGCCAAACCTCCACCGGGAATACTCGAAGGAAACTTTGTTGAACTGGGATCTTTTGATGAATGCATAAAAATTCAAAAATATTTTCCTAATAAGAGAACTATTATGGGAAAATATTGTCTTCCTACTGTGTTAATAGATATTAGTTCCAAGTTACCAAAACGGAAAATAGACGAGCAGGTGAATATAACATCAGTAATCTTCAGAATTTTGTTACCTAACTGAAAATAATAATTATGAAATTACCATTGGTGTACCAACTTTTAGGATTTTGAAGTAGTGTCTGGAGTTCGAAAACTTAGAATAATTAATAAAAACGGAGAAGTAGGAATGCAAATGGCTGTGTGTATGCCCTATGCTTGTTCCGCTGACGATATACAAAAAATATTCTACGATAAATTTGGTCTTAATACAAGTTTAAGTGAAAAAGCTTGCCAAACCAAACTTACACAACCTAAAATTGAGGCTGGGGGCATCGCTACTTTGTGAGTTGTCATAAATTTCAAATACTTAGTAAAATGTAATTGACATTTTATTGTAAAATGTTTTTAGGTCATTTTTAGGCGTTGTGGTATGGATTATGGCAGGCTCTACTATCTATGACTGCATACTTTGTTATTTGCAAAAGAGTAAGTTATTATAGTTTAGTTATATTGTAAGATCTATGGCTGAAAATTTCTTTACTGCGTGCGTGATCTAGACGATGTTGCTATAGCAATTTTCAATTCTGGTATGTGTCTATGTAATATATTTAATTAGTTAAGCCAAATTATACCAAAGAGCCAGTGCGGGCCAGTGGTTCGAGCAGTAGGTTCCGATGCGGAAGATCGCGAGTTGAAATCCTCAACTCGATGCTTGGCGGTGGTCTGTTGAATAGGGGGTAATAATGCGTGATGTCCACCACATCACCACATGTAATGAATTTGACATACCACAACCGGGTGTCAGAGTAAGGATACGGGAGCGCTGAACCTTCGTCTTGAAGGGCAAACTTTTTCATGGCCCGCAGAGCCTCACCATTAATATTATTAAAATTATACCCAGTGTGTGAATTAAAATAGTAAGACTACAATTTCTATTAAAATAAACTAAATTTCAAATTGGAGTGTAACAAAGGCAAGCGAAGTTCATGAAGATATGCAATATGCTTCGGGTGAATCTCCTTCTTTGTGTGATTTACGAGGTGTGTTGAGTTGAAACCCATCTTTGCTTTATAAAACATTTATTCAACAATACCCGAGTGTGTTCACATTATCGAAATGTTTACATAAGCGAGGGTGATTTTATTAATAAGCAAATGATTAAAAAAACGTTTAATAACACAATAAAAAACAAAACTTATTCTGACATCGATAAGTAATAATTTGAATGAGAAGAATAATAAGCTGCTATTTTAGTCTGCGTAAATTTGCGCTTGGCAATGCCTTTGCACGTAATTTACGGAGAACTAAATATCCGTGTTTGATAATTCGTTTCTTTCAGCCCAATCCAATGCTTGCTTAAAAACTTCTATAGCTTGCTCGTCAGTCGCTGCTCCTATAACTTCAATTGGAAGGTCTTCATCATCACTGCCCTCACTTTCCTCCTCATTTACATCATTCATCTGCTCATCTTTGTTCCATAAATTAATATTAACTGGCGAACAAAGAATGTGAGGATTCACTATTTTCAATAAATCAATAACATCCGGCGACGCACTGACAAGAACATCGATATCGGATCTCAATTGTTCCCTAATTACGCTTAAGGGAACATCATCTTCATCTTCATCACTGGTGCAAAAGAGATTGTTCCAACATTTTTGAATTGTTAGCTGATTAAGGGCATTCCAGGCCATGTGCAAATTTAAAGCTGCGTCTCGTAATGTTACCTGTTTCAAAGACTCGGATATGTTTTCAGAGGTTTTTGATAAGACCGAGGAAAGCAGAAAATTTCGCTAGGATAGTTTGATAAGTCTTATTACAGTTTACTTAGGAAATCTTTCACCTACAAATTGAATATCATTAAAATATGTACAGAACAGTTGTGATTACAGATTGATTGTCATACCTCAGGGACAAAGCGCTTGTAGAATATATATTAAAATTTCTAATTCAGCCCGGATTTTTTGCTTTTCCTATTATCATTAACTTTATTTTGTGTGAACCATTAGCATTAGTACATGCTAGAAAGGTTATACATTGTTTTCTCCGGTAACAGTTTTCAATAAAGGCCGCTTTCATCGGCGTTGTAAATTTGTCCTATATTTAAATTTAGCTCGCTGATTTTCTTCATTACTTTTTCTTTGAACTGTTGTACTAATTGTGGTTGTGCTGATAATTTTTCACCAGATATAGGCAGCAGTCGAATTCCATATCTTGTTGTGAATCGTTGTAGCCAGCCATCACTGGTTACGAAATTTCAGTCTCCTTCAGTTTTTCATTTAACCGTTTAGCCCTCTCTTTAATAATTTCGCCGCTCATTGCGAAATGTTCTCCCGTCGTTTTGAAAACCATTTAAACAGTAATTTTCCATTCTAGGTGCTTTTGCATTTGTTAAAGCTTTCGTTTTCCCGGTTCTCCAAATGTATCGCACGTTCTTTGTAAAATTTGTGTCTTTTAACGCTTAATTTTACAGATTGTTACTTTCGATACTGCATATTTTTTTTGCTAATTGTATCACTCCCGCACCTAGTGTAACCTCATCTACGATTTTCACTTTGTCACTCAATATTAAACACTTTTTTTTATTGGATGTGGATGCCATAGTCGTAATGCATAAACGTAAGCATTAAGCAATATGCCTCACTCAAGTTTAACAACGACTAAAATTAAACCAGCGCTGCTCCTACAAATAATTTGCTGAGAGTCACGTATGTGCATCATAAAAACCCTTCTGACCTACTCAGCTGTGTCGCAAAGGGGAATCCCCTACATAAATCGGCGGCTAACCGTCGCCAAGAAGTGTTTATGTTATCGGGCGTTCTATTTGATTCAGTAGTAAGTTTTGTGTTTACATTAGCGCGATGTTTCCATTATCCGGTGTTTATGCTATCGAGCGTCTGCTGAATTTAATTACAAGCAACTACCGTCACAGTTAAGGCACATATCCCATTGTTTTATTAACCGACGTGTACCCTGCTCATAGATTTCTTGTGGCTGCTGAGTGAAGAAGTCTTCCGCAGCTATCTGCACTTCTGCGTCAGACTCAAAATGCCGACGTTTTAACGCCTTTTTCACCGGTCCAAAAATATGGAAATCGCAAGGCGATAGATCCGGGCTATAGGGTGGATGCTCTAAAATCCTTAATTTCCTTTGTTGAAGATTTTCTTGAATCTTTCCACTGCATCGACGATAACTTACTGGATGTCTCGTAGTAATGGCACCAAGTTTCGTCATCAGAAACTATTGACAGAAGAAAGTCATCACCATTTTGCCCATAGTCTGTGAGGTGTTGCAGGGATAAGCCCATTGGCAAGCATTTTTATTCATTAGACAAAAGGCGAAGGGTCCATTGCAAACAAACTTTGTTGTAACCCAAATTACGAGCAATACCATGGACAGATCCTACACTCGAACCAACAGTTTCTGAAATTTCTCCAATTGAAAATCTACGATTTTGTCTAATAAGTCCTTCCTCACATGTGTTAGAAGCGTTTTTCGTTGAACGTTTTTATTCAACTCGCAAATAAGTTTACTTTAAAAGAACCAAGTTTCACATATTTCTTGTATACTTATCGTAAGGTTAGACTGTTGGAATTGAGACGTGCTTGGACCGTTGACAGACGAGGGTCGCAATTAAGCGACACCACATATGGAAACATGAAAAAGAAAAGGACTCACCAATCTGTTGCTGTTATTAAGTACTGTAGTATAAATCACCAAGGGACCCACCCCTCTTCACTCCGTTGAACGGGCGGGTTACTGGTAACACTTGGATGGAATAATTAACCCTTTCATTGGACCGCTCAGGTGATAGTTTGCTTCCACATCATTGACCATTAGTTAATTACTGCTGTCTTAATACCATTTGAACACTTGAAATCCAGTAGCACTGGTGTACTCTCGAAAGAGTCAATAGGGGATTGATTAGATCTCTGTGACACACGATGAATTGCAAAGAACGTATATGTCACAGGATTTTGGAGTCTATTGCTCCGTGGAGTCGTACTGCTCCGACCAATTCAGTGCCAATAGGGGATTGATTAGATCCACCTATGTCTCTGTGACAACCGTGCTAACTGCCCAACACGAAACATGTAACACAGAATTCTGGAGTCTACTGCTCCGTGGGGAACTGCCCCAGCAATTCCTTAAAACTAGGGTGGCTAGCCATACTTGTACAGGCTTTCAATATCACCTGGCCAGACTCTGAGGTCTCTCAATCACAACTACACTCATATAAGGAGCAATACTGATCAGCAATCACCAAACTTTATCTAATTGTAGCTACATACTAGAATATTCAATCACTAGTGCACTATAATAATTAGCTAGCTACATGCATAACACATGCAACCCCAACAAGAGGTCAAACCCATCTCCCCCTCGCACACAGGCTTTCTTTCGTCTGCCTCCGTACTTAAGAAGTCTGCTCCGTATTTCCACTCTCTCGAGGTCAAGAATGCGACCCTAAAATCTCAATCAGTTACGCACACATGGCAAATGTTGATTTTACTCAGATATTATTAAACTTTAAAGGAACAGTTTACCTTTCTTTATTTGAATCACCAAATTATATACAGTTTATACCAAAATAAATTATTACACCTAACACATGGCATATTGTTTTATGTTAATGCAGTACACCGTGCATCTGGTCGCTGCTCATTATAGTCCCCTATTTTCAATTCTTAAATTTTTGGGCACCATTTCTTTACAGTTGGATACTCAATGCATGCATTTCCATACACTGCTTGCTTTCGCGTATGAATTTGCATTGACTGTACACTCTCAGCGCATAACAACTGTAGGACGTTGATCATACTTGGACGGAGTTTCGGCTACAAACCCCATTTCAAAATCGACGTTTTAAAAGTCAGAATCAAATTCAAACACCAGAAACTTATTAACTTTATCAAACATCATTTGAATTATTGCATTTGTTTTCAAGGCTAAGTTGATCAAAGACGGGTTTCAGTTGAACAAGGCTCGTAATTACAAAGGGGTGCTATAAATTTAACCGCAACAGAGAAGCTCGTACGGATATGCATGGCAATGCTACTTCAAAATCTGTTACTACACTGAAAAATATTAACATAAATTTCCATTTCGTTCTGAGTGATCGAAGATTATAATTTTGATGATCTGTATGATTATGATTATCAATCACACAGACAGTTTCGGAAATTTTATATACTGTATTGTCCAAGGTAATCTTATTAACATCTAGTGTATAAAAAAGCTATCCACGGTGTTCCGAGAATGTTTATTTCTGTACTTATCCAAACCAAGGCATTGACAAGCAAAGTCTTATTGCAACATTTTAAAGACGATCCACAAATATTGACAGAATGATGTGACACTATAGATAAGCTCTAGCAACCAAAAAACAAACCGCGAAATGGAACCATAATTAACCAAAATTTGTCTTTATCTTAACGCTCATTCCTTACTCTTTCTATAGATTTTAGTTGTTCTTAGTAGTTCTCCTATTGCTGTTATATTTCCGCCTAGTTAATCATTTTAATAAATTTCTTTTGAAAGCTTATCTTAAACCCATATTCTACGTAATATACTCACCTGTAACTATATTAAATATATCGAAATAAATAATCTTAGGTGTTTCAATAACATTCAATTAATTTGTTACCGCCCTAACTTATTTATGTCTATATTATTTATATTAAACGCTGCCTTCTATGCGTTGTTAAAACTTATTGCCGACTCTAAGAAATAACATAACGTAGTGGAAAATATTTCCCAAGTCCCTGTTTTCTTATTTAGTTCCTTACAGCGAATATTTGAAGTGACATCTTTGAGATTTCGGAGTTTCGGAGCAAAGCACCTGTTGGCAAATAAAAGGATTTGCATGTATAGTTGCAGGTACATTTCCGTCAGTACTGGGAATTTATTGAAAAATAAATTTCAAACTACACGGAAGCAGGTCAGCGTGCAGCATAGAAAATCTAATGAGGCCTGTATAAGTTGGATATTTTACTAAAATTTGATCCTCCGAAAACCGCACACTAACAGGAATTCTTGTTTGTTGAAGGATTAATTATGAAGGATAGAGGAAACGCAATTTGTAAAATTATGGCACAAGAAAATTTAACTAAAACATTGTTGGGAATATGCTAACAGCAACATTTCTTGATGTTCCCAAAATAGTTTCGAGTTATTGTCACAAGAAGAAACCAATTAATTTTTAGAAGGTATTACAGAAATGAGCGCTATCACATAATACAAGATAAGAAACGACGGGTATTGAAAATATACAACATCAGTAGCAAAAATTCCATGCTACATATACAGATTCGACTAAAAAAATAGCAAAAAAATTATCAAACGATGCATTTTTCTGGGAAAAAATGAGATCTCATGCTATCTCACCTATGGATATTTAAAAAAAGCAATACCATGATTAAAATACCTTTGAGGTGGCAGTGTTAGATAGTACTTAACTAACAGTATATCGTTACTTATAACTGGTACCTGAATATCTTTGTATTTTAAGAACCGTAACTGTAAGGTGTTACCGCTATTTAATAATTAATTATCCTGCTTGTTACATTTTAATATCACGTCGAAAGAACGGATAACAACACATTCGCAAAGACAAAACGACCACCTGGAAGGCCACAAAAGAGATGGTATGAGAGTTAGACATCGGGCTCATAGGACAATATCTAAGAGACAAAATATAAGAAAACAGGAAAGCGTCCTAAATTAAGGAGAAGAATAAGAAGAAGACGAAGAAGAAGAAGAAATTTAAAATGTGATTTTTAACACGCCATTGGCCTGGGTTATGTTCATTTAATTCACTATTCTATTTTTGGTAATTCTATAATTCTAACTACGTTTTCTAACTCAATGGTTTAACTACGTTTTAATTCTGAAGTTTCATCGACGCCAAGATTCTTGTAATCAGCATCAAGAATTTAACCTCGGTTTTCCCCTTTACAATGCTTCTTTTGTCTCGATGCTTCCAAATACTCTGGTTTTTACAACGTCATGTCTGCAGGCAAATGTTCGAACAAACTTCCAAACTGCAGCGTTGCATTTTGTCCGCCCAGCAGCGGCCAAATTTTCCCTCCCCGCGGCAGTCGGCATTTAGACCTCCGCCGGACTCCGGCCCTCGAGAACAACATCCATCGAGGCCCGTAAATGTTTATCGAGTCGGCTAGCGGACCCGAAGGTAAATGCACGTAAAGTGTGGGTAGCAACCTATTCGTGACATTTTTGGTGCCGTATCGTTTTCGTTCTTGCAAACCAGAATTACGACCGTTAGTGTCGGATCTAAACCAGTCACGATAGACAATTGCAAAAGTTAGGGAACCCTGAGTGTTCTCTTCTCGTTCCAAACGGATATAAAGGCCCATCTACAATCTCCCGGCGAAGCCCGCCGCTTGAGCCCATCTGTGCCGTTCTCGACGCCTGAAGTCCCGCCTAGCTGACCGATCCTCTTACTTCCCCCTGACAGCTACAACCCTTCAAAGCCTACCTGGGTAATTCTACAACGTGCAAGGTAAAAGCAACTTTGTACCTCGCTTGTATGTTATCACTGCAAAAGAACGCAGTGCATTTTCTTGGTGCGACAAAGACTTCGGTGTCCGACCTACATTTCATGCTTGCAATTTAAGGCTAAGCAACATTAAGTTGCATAATCCATATTTATACCACTTCACTTGATTATTTTAATATCAATGTCAAAATGTATTTGTGCATGTTTTTATGTGAACTCTACGGATACTGGTAAACGCAGTTGAATGCCTAAA
>JABXWE010001661.1:0-43360 GCA_014611495.1 Limonius californicus
ATATTGTAAAACGCTATAATACATAAAATTTTAGGTATATGATATAATTAAGTTACGGTATAAGACAGCAATTGCAAGGTTGCCAAATCTCGGGCTTCGTAAAAGATGTAGTGTGCCAGGGGCTTCCTAAGATCGGGAAACTATATACACCGTGTATATTTTATATACACTCGAAAACTGAAGCGCCACCTACCGCGAATTCTTGTGAACTAAATTTGTATGTTTTGGCGTATATCCCATCTTTACCAAGCCCCCCATAAAATTTAAATTTAGCATCCCCAGCCTTGGCTAAGCGTAGGGACGAAAATATACACGATGTTTTTACGAAGCCCAAAGCTGGGCTTCGTAAAGGTGAACCGGGATTGACATGACCGGCGAAGCATGGTGTATCGGTCTTGGTAATGGTGCTTAATACGTCTATATATATATATATAAAGAAGGAGCAGTAAGCAGAATTGTTTTTAAAACGTACTTATGCAATTATATGTAATTGTGTTCTTTTCTGGAAGTGAACAAGGCCTTTAACATACGTTACGACAATTATTATTAGTTATGTAAAAGTTCCTTAATGGTGCACTACATTTGCATGAATACCTTTTTAGTGTTCTTATTAATTTTACAATATGGTAATTTGCTGAGGTTATATCTATCAGCACGTAAGTTTTTCTACTCTGCTATAATAGCTATTTTTATCTTGCATTTACAATGAGAAAAACGGTGTAATTAAGCCCCTGGAAAACTTATCGCTACCAAGAAATTACGAGCGAGAGCTAATGTCATAATTTCATATACCTAATATAATCTAGATCGTTGATGCTATCAATATACGAGGGGAGTATGCGTGACATTATGTTGTGACCCAGGTGCAACTGCAACCGTTGGGTTCACTTTGATATCAACTGGAGGAAACAGGAGATAGGATACGTCGATAACACGTTTGCATTTTTAAAGCCAATTTATCCGAGAATGCTTCTAAAGTTTCAGGTCTTATATTTTTATTTGCCTGAAAATTAAATTAAAACTTTGTCAATCTGTGTACTGTCATGCCTAATTTCTGTTTCATAATAATAAAATTATAATGCCGTATTTTGCAATTTTTATTCCAAAAACGTTGTACAAGGAAGACTAGTGTAGGCAACATGCTTTAACTACAGATATAGATACAGATCCATTATATAAAAATAATATGATATAAATTTGGATGAAACTTAAAATAGATATTAATAACATAAACATCATTAAAAAAGGATATAAATCTAAACTAAATTCCTAAATTTGGACACCTTAATATGACAGCAGTAGAATAAACTGGAACTAACTTTAATGAAAACTTATCTAAACTACGATATTAATATACTTTATTAATCAGGTACATATTCTATAATTCTAATGTATTTTTGCTATTTCGTCTGAATTCGTAAACATATTGCAAACATTTTTTCTGTGATAACCATATTTTGAGAGTTAGGTTCTTCATTTCTATTTGCGGTTAACGTACCATGCTGCTTCTTATGTGGTTGTTATGAATTTGTTAACTCCACTGTCTATCTCTCCTGTCGTTTTCAGACTTACATCACTAACAATGTGTTGGTCCATGTATTCTTTATAAGTGTCCCAATCTGTCCGTCTATTACATATCATTGGTTTGACTCCTTTCCTAATTATTGTAGCACTGGTAATAACGATGACAGGCGTGTGATCTGAAGATAAACCATAATTGGATGTAATACTTATATAGTTAGTTGAAATGCCTTTAGCAATGAAGAAGACTAATAAATCAGGGATTTTGTGGGTATCCGTTGGCCAGGATGTTGGGCTACCTGTTGTGAAATATGCGTAATTATTGTCGGCTATTAGTTTATTAAATTCTCCAACCCCATCGGGTATGCTTCGCATTAAAATCTCTACAAACTATAAATTTTTTTCCTAGTGAGTCAAAGAACGGCTGTAGCACAAGTTTGTTTATATTGTGCCGAGGAGGGCAGTAGGTTGCCGCCAGTGTTGGGTAGTAACAAAGTAAAAGTAAATCGTTACTAGTAACTAGTTACTTTTCAGTAACTTAATAGTAACTTAATAGTAACTTAATTACTTTTGTGTTTTCAGTAATTGTAACTATAACACGTTACAATTATTTAGTAACTTTAGTAACTGAATATGACAAGTTACATTTTCATGCTACAAATGTAAAATATTTTAAAATGTTCAGTTTTGATTGCGTAGTATTTAAGAAATTATACCAGAAGCTGAAGAATTTGTTGAAATTTCGAATGCTTTAGTATGCAAATGCTAATACCGAACACAGGAATACCTTCTTGTACTTAGTCGATAATAAATAATATTTGATGGATCCTATTTGGGTGGCGACAGCTTTTTCCAGGAATCTTTAATCCTTTATCCACTAGAAGCTCTCTGAGCACGTATGCGGATTACTGAGAAGTACATTCCTAACGCCTGTGCGCAGGTTGGGGGGTCTAATTCAGACGAAAATACATTCACCGTCTCTATATTTCAATAATAACGAAAAATAAAATAGAATCCTTGGAAAATCCCAAAAACATCGTTGAACCAGCCCCTCTAAGCTCTAAGCCTGTTCCTTTCCCCACGTATAGAATATTTTCTAATAAACAATTGCTTATAAATGTGTGTTTCTGTTGATATTAAGTTGGTAGTAATTGCATGTACATTAGTAGCGTCTCATAAAAATAGGTAATTTAAAAAATTACGAGTTATTTTATGGTAACTTAGTAACTTATTCAAGTTACTTTTATAATTCTGTAACTTAGTAACTTACTTAGTTACTTTTTTGCCTAGTAACTGATTAACTTACTTAGTTACTTTCTTAGAGTAACTTACCCAACACTGGTTTGCCGCTATTGCAATTAGGCTGGGTAATTTATTTACTTCGATCACTGTAGATTACAAGAAGTTTTCTTCGTACTTTAGAAGTTCGTGGTGTATTACTGATTCGCGGATGATATTGGCTGCGCCACCATATGCCGTTCCATCTGGATGTTCAGTATGGTAGATAAGATAATATGGTATTTTTATGTGAGTTCTTGTGTTATAGTGGATTTCTGATATAAGTAAGATTTCGATGCTGTTAATACTAAGAAACACTTCAACTTATTGTTTTTTTGATTGGAGAACGTTGGCATTCCAGAGAGCAATTCTTAAGAATCTGGCCATTATTGAACTATTTTATTAATTACTGTTGTAAGCACTTCAAAATCATGCTGTTTTGTTGAAGTAGCCAATTAAACATGTCTTTGAATTCGTCTAAAAACTGTGTAAGAGTTAGGTCTTGGGGTGATTGCTGTTTATATGTGTTTGTTCGTAGCTAGTAGTTGGTGTCTTCCAGTCGTTCTTTACCGGCAAAGGAGGAAAGTTGTGTAATTCTAGCTTAAGAGCCGTTTCTTTGCGGTTGTATATTCTGTTTAATCTTGTTTTGTAGATCTCGATAGATTGAGCAGCCCTTGGCGGGGTGCGCTCCATTGCATTGTGCACAAGTTGCTAGGGTGTCTCTTGCTTTATTGCATGTTGAAGAATTATGAGGTCCTTCGCATTTTACACAGACATACGGCCGGTTGTAGTATGATTTAGTGTGATTATAATTTTGGCATCCTGTACACTGTCCCAGATTCGTGTTCTGCTGGGGTGGTTATACAGAAATTTTTATACCTTGTAAGTACTTTAAATTAGAGATGCCTTTATTTTTGTCAGGTGGTTCCAGCTCTATGAAAAATAAGGATAGAGCTTCTTTAGTTTGTCTATATTTTATGTTGATAATGTTTCTAACTACGCTCTTGCTTGATTTGATCGGTATGATGGATGACATTGTTTCCTTGGAAGTACTTAACGGGTTTTCTGTATACATCCGGATTACGTACGTTGATCTTGATTACGTTGTCCGCCATGATTTGGGTGTTATATTGTTCTTATTCCATAACATGTTGTAAACTTTATATTATTTGCTGGTAGTTAATAACTCCGTTCACGAAAATTGGTGGAGACTTGGGTAGCTTAATTAAACTTTCTCTATCACCGTTATTTTGATTGTTGCTTGTTTCGTCAGCTAGTTCTGCTAAGCTAGAGAATTTGTTTGGTTGTGTTGGATTAAAAGATTGTTGTGACGTTGGTGTGGGTACTGCTTTCCTTCTTTTTCTTTTTGGCCTGTAACACTTTGCCAAGTTTTTTTTTGTCTGCAGTATTTTCCTAATCATCCGTAAGGCTTATAGTTTTAAGCAGACTTTGGGGCATGGTATATTGGAATGATGCTTGCATTTGTGTTGGCATTGTATATTGAGACATTGGAAAATGTCCATATAGATAGGGTTGAAAAGTTTGCATTTGCGCCGTCATTGTATAGTTCAACATTTGCTGGCCTTGCGCAGGAATATACGTTGTGTACTGTTGTTTGGTATAAACGGATGATGATAAAAGAAAGCGTTTTGTTGGCTTATTGTGGGATTAAATTGTTGCGCGGGGTTGAAACCATTGCCAACTGGCAGCATGTCTATTTTTACTTACATGCATGCACATACGTTTAGTAAGTATAAATGGAAACAATTTCTAGCAGTTATTGCACTATTTTATCCACTGTTCGGGCTTCACTGTCCGATAACACGCAGCGTGAACGACTTTACAGATGTTCGATTTGAGCGCTCGAACAGAACTAACCATAAATATAGCTAAATGTCTAGTTGTAGCTGTTTATTCCTAGCATTCCGGTTGGTATATATAAAATAAGAGGATTTTTGAACACAAGAGATGTATGTTTAGAAACTTGTTGAAAATGTATAACAATCCGAACTCCAACCAAATACTCTTAAAGTAGATCCTGTCCCCGCATAGGTAAACCTTCCCCATTTGGTTCTTGACGAGGAAAATTGGGAGCTGACTAACTGTGCAGTAGAACAAGGAAAAGTAAATTGAGCGATTAATACTTTTTAACTATTTAAATCGCCACGACTGGATGACATCTTTTTGGTCCTCCGACAATGGGGTTTGGTCAGGATGCTTCCATGCCTCGAGCGATTCTTTAGAGTCTGCATCGCTTTTAAATACATCCCTAAGCGTTGGACGAAAGTGCAGGTAGTTTTTATGGCCAACCTAGGTTGTAGGGTGTGTTCCGAAGTCAAACTTTATCGTCCAATCAGCCTGACATCCTTCCTTTTGAAGACGATGAAATCGTTGTGCGTTAAATAAATTAGAGAAAACGTCCTGGTGACAAATCCACTGCATCCCAATCAACACATTTACATTCCGAGAATATCCACCGAATCAGCCGTACAAATTGTAATGGGATTGATAGAAATATCTTTAGGTAATGTCTATCCTAAGTGTATTCACAGGTATAGAGGGTGGTTTTGATAACACCAACTTCAATAGCATCGATGTAACCCTACGCGATCGAAGGATACATGCTACTCTCTGAGGATTCTCCAGTTGTTCAAATGCTGAGCAGTACATACTAGTGTAGGAAACGGCAAATAGCAGTCTTCTCTGCCGACCAAAAAAGCTGGTTTCTGCACTATAGGAAACGCTCAACCGCGAGTCTGAATAAATGCTGTGTAATATAATACAAACAGCACTTCGTTCTACTGAGTAATGGTGCACGTAGCGCTCCTTGGTCGTTAATACGACCGAAACAGAGTTTGTTTTGTTCACGAAGAAAAAGGAAATTGTGATCACTAGGATTCCAACGCTTTTCCTAACCCCTCTAACCTTTTTAGAGGAAGTCAAACACATGGGAGTGATTTTTGATACGAAATTTAGGGGTTAACGGATTGGTAAAGGCGCTGAAGGCTATCCATAGGACGTTTCCTTTTGGGGCAATGGTAGACTTCCTCCAGCCAAAACATATCTTTAAATAGCACTTTAGTGTCCCTTCGAATATCGAAGTTGCAGTACAACCTGATGATATATTGATCTTCACTGGTGGATCCAAAACAGCAGAGAGCAGAGCAGTAGGTACTTTCTCAGAAGACCTGGACCTTCAAGAACGCATAATAGTAGGCAAACTCACAACCGTCTTTTAAGCGGACGTGGTGGCTATAATACAGGGTGCAACCACAACTAAAATTATTAGAATTGCTGGCGACCATAGGGCTGCCCTACTGGTCCTAAACAAAATTGTTTCAGGTGTAGTAGTGAAGTGCCACCGCACACTGGAATTAGCAGCTAGTAACAATTTCCTAGAACTCGCCTGGATAAAAGTGCATGCAAGAATATATGGCAATGCGCAGGTTGATGTCCTAGCGAGACAGGGCTCACAACAACGTCTTTGGGGTCCCGAACTAGCAGTTGCGCCTTTGCCCACCTTTCTATATACCATAAATAAGTAGGAAACACAAAGACGCCATTACAACGGATGCATCTGAACAAAACAATTGCCGACGAGCAAGGTTGGCTCTTACAGGTTTTACGCGAAAACTGGCACGATTCTGAACACGTCTGCCACTGAGAAAACTACCACTTATAGTAGGAATACTCACTGGGCACTGCCGATTAAATAAGCAGATGCACAAGATGGAGCTAGCTGAGGACCAAAAGTGTCGGTGCCAACTAGAGAACGAAACGGTTCTGTGTCTCCTGTATGACTGCTTTTCACTCGCGAAAATCAAAGGGAATTCTGGCTCGACATGACTAGGATTCGCAACACACCTTTGGTGAGTATTCTCAAGTTAATCAAAAGGATGTGTGAGCTAGAACAAGAAAACCAAAGGTTGTGTTAACCATTTGAGGTTGATGTTTAGATTTAGTACCATTTAATATATTTTTATTATTGTTTTCTTTTTGTTTTCACTTACGTCTACAGCCAAATTTCTACATATAGATTATTTCGTCAGATTGATGTTTAGTCTTAATACCATTTAGTACATTTTTATTATAGTTTATTTTTTGATTTCACATACGTCTATAGCTAAATTTTTAGATATAGTAGTTCACCTCTAGCATTGACGTTTGATCTTAGAGTAAAGAGATGTCCTAATACAAAATTATTTTCTAGAATGAATATTGCTTAAAGGATATTATTATTAGAAATCTATCAAATTCTGTATTAATCCATGTAGAGGCGCATCTACGTGTTTTGTCCTAGCAGCAGAAAATAACTAAAACAATGAAAAGTTATTTTGTGCTAAAACCAACGTGTTTCTACAAATATTTTCTATTTACCCATTGAATATAGCAGAAGTTCCTTTGAGTTGTTAAAGATTGTCACCGTTACGATTACATTTTAATTTTCGTGAAGGCTACCTACAATATTGAAATTTCCGGTGTAGATTTTCATCATATGCGCTTGTTATTATCCATGCAGAATTCCTCCCCTTTTAACTCTTTGGATAGCACGTATTAGACCTTTTCAGCTTAGAAATTTACGCCATGAAATTACAGACTGCCTAGTGCCACGCACACAAAAAGCCATTGAAATTGAAAATAGCAATTGTAAGAATCTAACATGGTGGAGCTTAATGGCATAGGGAACGTTGGAGTAAAATAGGAAATCGGGGAAGTTGTGGCCCTAATCTAAAGGTGAGGGCTGTAATGCTGATGACGGGTGGATGTGACACAGTGCTGACCGCAGTAATCATGCTCGTTAGAACCGCCCCAATTAAGGCCAACTTCTTCTTAAGGGCTCGCACCCTTAGGTGGTGTCTTTCATCGTCTACTTACAATGGCCTAGCAAAATTGCTGTATAATTGGATCTTTAGATTCCGAGTATTAGTTCTCCCTTTCTGTGTTCATTTTTAAATAAATTGTTCAGCACAATCTTAGACCACCTAACACAGCATTTTAGTGATTTAGATCCAGCTGTGAGAACCAGCGCGAAAAACATTGTAGATGGTCTTTCTTATACTTATTACATACAACAGTAGATTTGTATTATCATTTAATGTCTCACAAGACTCAATGCTTATACAGGGAATTTTTCTTTTTAGTATACATTGCCTATGTATACTTTTAAAAAGAACGCGTCAATTACGCCTACTGTGTAGGCAACCAACTATACCGACAACTAAAAAACAGGAGCAAACGTCACTGGAATTGTGAATTATTTGAGTATGAAGGTTATGTTGATGTTTATATTAAATAAGTATTTGACCCTGTATATAGGACGCAAATGATGACTTATTTGTTAAATACAAAAATCGAAAGCTTTCGAAAGTTCGAGAAACCGCGAAAGCCTCAAAGAATATAGATTTTAAATTGTTGGTTTTCCAGAAATATTGTAATTAAAGTTTGGATTTAAGGCGACTGTCGTCAGTCGTTAAGGTATATTTTCTATCTCTGTTATACTTTACTCTCGTGATGTATGTATATTTACCTTTGTAATACCACCATTCTTGGTAGAGTTAATCATCCAAGCAGTGAGTGTTTCTGTTAATTTCTCGAATATATCTCAAGTAACTAACCTATAAAGTAGTTCCGTACCCACTCCACTTGTCTCAACCTTCTTGTTGCCCAAACCCTACTTCAATGTAAGCCATGCCTAACCTAACAAATTTCTTCACAGCCCATGACAACGATTGAAAAAATCTGGATAACAAACATCCCAGTTTCTATAAAACGGGTACCAAAAAACATAGCCTAATAGTTGTAGTTGCCTCTTCGAAATATTTAATGAACCCTTTAATAGGCAAATTATAGCAGTAATATCCTGTTTCATAGAATATGTAGTGAATTTTACTATGTACCAATTAATAGGTTTAAATACGAAACACAATGAAAGTAATCTTATAAAACTGAATTGTGCTGTGGAAATGTAACTTTTTGGGTTGAGTAGTAACATTTCAAAAAGGTAACTGGTTATATTTCCGTTTGGAGCACATTTTTAGATTGGAGCAGTATGTTGGAATTTAAAGTACATGTTCTTCAAGAACAAGGACAAGTAACCATAATACGCAAACTTTGTTGTCGATAATGTAGATTCTTCAGTTGGTTGACGAAAACGAACTGTTAAACTCTGTACTCCCAGGAAATAACTAATATTTTCTGCAATTTCATTATTATTTATGATTGCTTTGTGAAACCCATAAAAGCAGTTTTGGGGAGTACTGCTTGAGTATTTTTACTGTACTTTTAATTATAATGCCGTAAAATAGTGATGTTGAATGAGAAAGCATTTATACAATTTTCGCAACGTAACAAAGATTCATGAGATATAGACTAATTCAGTCTACAACCACTTACAAGTATCTCCAGATACTGCCGTTGACTATAAACAACTCGAATAAACTCTAAATCGGTGTAAACTATTTCGTGAGAGTTACTAGGACTGTAGTGAGCAAGCATTGAAATCTATTAAGGAAATAGCTAGATAGATAGAGATTCTAAATAATTAATGAAAATTTATTTTACAACTCCCATTGCACGAGGCATGTTGTAGAAAAATATACAGATATAATTTTATAGACTGACAGTTTAAAAATGTATTAAATGTCGCAAAACACTGAATTTAAAATAATATATATAACAATAAAATAAGCTAGCAGACTTCTCCACTAAGTCTTACAATAAATCTCCTATTATATCTATTATAAATAATAAAATATTTATAAGTGAGGTTATGTGTACGCAGCAATAAATTCCCATATAACTTCATCTTTCTTTCTTTATCAGTTCCTCTTTTACCTTACGGTGTCGAGGTTGCCATTCATACATTCGTGATTAATTAAAAGTGAACGGCCCCTTCGGACTTGCATCACGCTCCCCTAAACTACATTTTCACTATTTGTGTTAATTGTATGTATGATCTTGTGTATGGTTTGTTACTTCTCCAGGTCAGCCAGTGGTTAGGAGAAGTGCCGCTAATTGTAACCCAACGTCGAATGGTTACTAGCTCGATACCGACCTTAGAAATTACAGAAAAATTTCTGCCTATCCCAAGGTTCGAACCTATGACCTCTTACCTCTCGGGGTTCTACCACATAAATAATGTAAATAACATTAAACACCCACCTACTTGACGCCTTGTTTTGAACGCCCACTATGTATAGAGCTACGGTTTAAATTTCGCTTTAAAATCGCGAAAGTGAATACGTGCTAACTTTCAACATATTATACAATTTAAGTCGCAAAATCTTGAATTTAAGGGTTATGCGTGGTTTTGGTTATTTGGGCACATGTAATGCACTGCTGCTGAGATCTTAATGCTAAAAACCTTCTCCGGAATTTCCGTCGTTCGGATTCGACGTTAAACTGTAGGTCCCCCGTGCTTCTACCTTAGCGCTGAGGAGAAACACGTGGCAGAGAAGAGGCCGATGCCTAGCAGCGGGAGGGAGAGGCTGTTGATGATGATGAATACACTGCTCCAAGAAATTGACGCACCACACCTAAAAATCGCAATATTGTTTAAAGTATTGCATGTAATGAAGTACGTTTAATCATAGATAATTCTAAAAATTAAGTAAACCATATTTTATCCAAATTAACAACAATCAACGCAATTTGACAACAATCAACTCAAAAAAATTATAAAAATCAAAATTCGAAAACTGAAAACTTGTAAGTTGACAGGTTCAGTGGGCTGTGTTTCCGCCTCGATTTGTTATGACAGCTTGACACGGTCCATGCTTGAAATTAACACACTTAACTGCTCTTGTTAAAGATTATCCAACATTTCCACTAACGAATTCCCTAGGTCGTTAAGAATTGCAGGGGGTGGTTGAAGGGATCGCAGTTTCTTCCGAGAATGTTTCGGAGGTGCTCAATCGGATTCAAGTCGGGACTTCTGGCTGGCCAGTGCATAACAGGAATACCAACGTCGTCTAGGTATTCTTGCACAATTCTGGCTGTGTGAGGCCGACTGTTGTCGTGCATTAATTGGAAGTTGTCTCCGATGTATGGGGCATATGGCACAACATACTGTTCTAAGATATCCGTCATGTACCTATGACTGTTTAAACTGCCGTTGGTGAAGATGTGTAGGTCTGTGCGGGCCGTGAAAGATATGCCTCCCCATACCATTATTGAGACACCACCAAATGCAGTCGTGAGGACAAAATTGCATTGAGTATATCGTTCATTTGGACGTCTATAATCTCTAATGCGCCTATCACAACTCTCCAAACAAAATCTGGACTCGTCTGTGAACAAAATGAGTCTCCAATCTTCATTTTCCCAATTCAAGTGGTTTCTAGCAAAATCCAATATGTCTGCGGTGGTCTGCAGTCAACTGTGGGCCAGTAGTTGGTAATCTGGTTCTTAGATTTCCTTGTAGAAGACGTTGGCGAACGGTTTCAATACTAACCTGCACATTATGTACTGCTGAAAGTTGTCTTTGGGGGGCTCTTGTGGTGGTAAAGCGGTCTCTTAGTGCACGCATTCGAAGAAAACGATCTTCTGCAGCGGTAGTAGCACGTGGTCGCCCTTGCCCTGGTCGTCTGTCATGTCCGTTAGTTTTTCTGAAACATTGGATGACCCGAGAAATGGTTAAGTGGTTCACCCCAAGTCTGTCACCGATAGCGCGGAAAGAATACACTTCTTCGGACAAAGTAAGGGCTGTGACACACTTATCACGACTTAACTTTCTTGAGATACGTTGCATTTTAAATAAGACTGATCGTACAAACAATTGTTTGATGACAGCTTCACGATTTGATACGTTTTAAAGTAAAACGAAACTGCAAGTAAATTGTAAAGGTGCATGTAAAATTCATTAATTTTTTTAACAAAGTTAAAGATGAAACAGGTCAAAAGTAACATGTGTCTATTAGGTTTGTATCAGACATTCATTCCAAGCATTTGGTTGAAGTAGATAGTGCATTACTTTTCTTTTATCGCAACATTAATAATTGGTGCGTTAATTTCTTGCAACAGTGTATATCAAACGAGCCGCGCGCAAGCTTTTATTATGAAGTAAAGTTTTTAATTCAGAATAATAGATGAGAGGTAGAGAGGACACGAAAGTTATTTTTAATTTCGTTTAAATTAGTTAACAATATTTGAATTTTTTACGATTTAAACAAGTTGCACACACAAAATTCATTGTCTAGTACTAAATCTATGATTTAATCACGTGAACTGTAGGATTGGACGAGATGATAAGAAATAGATGTAGATCAGAGGTTATAGCAAAGGGGAGCGAAGAAATAAATTTTAGATTACGTAAGTCAGCTTTATAAAGCGGTTTTAGTTCAAACAACTGTCAGAATGTTAGCCGAGGTACTACTGTCAGCATGCATAAAAAATAAATGGCTTGTAGTTTTTGAACACATAGTACATTATTTCAAGTAAAACGGACATGTTGAATATTAGAATAGCATAAACATTTTATAGCATCTGCTACTAGTTTTGAGAACAAAATGATGTAAAAGGTAAATAAATATGTATACTATAAATTTTAGGTGGATATACAGGATGACCCATCGAAAGCGAAACAGGGATATTTTGTGACACTAAGCCTCAATTCTGCGGAAAACGGCCAAACACCTTAAATTAATTTACGAAGGGATATGTAATACGGCTACTTCCGTTCACATATCTTCACATATCATTTGAAAGCTCGATGCATTTGCTTTACAGCAATGCTTCTAGTTATGGATTCCGAGCATTAGTTCTCGCGGAAATGCAGTCAAAATTTCAGGTTAGTAAATGTTCTGGAGCATTTATGGAGCGCTTAAACGGCATTGGTTGACCATACCTTGGCGTAAATATTTCAATGTATTTTTCTAGTCAGCCTCACGCCGTATTTCGTTGTTGTTGTTTTCTTTGAACATTGAGCATGGTTTATTTAATTTGAGAAAGCGCTGAAATAATTACTTTTCAAGTGCGTATATTTAATTTTAAAGTGCTTGTAGAAGGTTTACAGGATCTGTTTATAATTACAAATGCATATGAGCTCATAGATCATGTATAGACTGTGTTTATTAAGTTGATTTTCTAGTGGGAAATCATATGGAAAGTGAAGAATTACTTATATACATTGAAGCTTAATCGATTCGTTTAAATCAAAGTATTTTCAATTTCAATTTTCTTCTTCGGAAGTAGCTAAAATGTGTGGAAATGGAACTTAGTTGTGGTTTAAAACCACCAGGCAACAAAGCACCAGGTATTTCTTTTACATTTCACCCCTTATAAAAATACTATATTCAATTTCTGTTGTCAATTTAACATACAAAATTATGTATAAAATAAATTGCCGTCGATGTTGTTAAATCTAAGCACTCCTAATTTAGTATTGCTTATTATTACAATTTTATTTATACACAATATATTAATTTTAAAGATATTGTAACGGTCCGCCCACGTGGTGGACGGTTGCCTGGTATTAGCTCAGAGCCAGAAGTTCGTAAAAACATGCGGAGAGACCGTAATGGTTATAACAGGATTTATTCTATTTAAATGTTACAATTAAAAGCAAAATATGTGTGATTCTGGTGTTATAAAGAATATAATAATATATTCAAAATCCTGGATGGTGCGCCACTGGACGGACTCAGAAGGTCGGGTCACTGGCCAGGTAGATTGCGTTCCAGCTGGGGGCCGCGCGTAGCATGCGTGTCCTATATTTACATAAACAAATAAAATATGTTGCCACCTGGCAGTTAAAATAACTTATCATCTGGCAGCGTATCCTTGCGGGGTAAATGAAGGTTTTGTTAAATCCTGCTGCTGGGAAATGTACTTGGATTCGTAATTTCGCCGGTGAATGAATTTAAATGTTTCGTAGGATATTGTAACAATAAAACATTACTGTACGGTGAGTATTTGAAATTGTTAATGCATAATTTTAAAAATACGTACAATCTGGTCTGACCGACTATAACGTATTGTTAAATTAGTTCGGAAATTCCCAATTACGAGAAAATAGGAAAATCAAAGGCAAATTAGCCTGGCCTGACCGGCTTATAAGACCTCCAATCTCTTATTTCTCTGGTCTGTTAACCTGATTGACACTAACTGGCATAACCTGATGGATATCAATCAAGGTAACCCCAACGGCGAAGTTTTCCACAAAAAGGAATAAATGCGATATCGTACAGGTACGCGGATTTTATGGAATTCTCCAACGAACTGGAATATTCTCACGGACTGAGAATAGTTTGGCGGTTCAACTTCGGTTAGCTTTCTTCTCTGGCGGACTGGTAATTCTATTCATGCCTGACTTCCCCGATGAAGCATTCGACTCAGAATTCACAAATTTATGCAAGGATCCTGTATATATAAGGTTCCCTTTCTCTACGCGTTTCTCTAGAGTGTGTTCGAACGCGATGATGAGTGCGTGGGGGAAACTAATTTAGACTCCACTTGCACTGCAGCAGACGCCTCTTTTCGGAACTAAAGCGACCTAACATTTAATTATCAAATGCTGGAACGGTTACTTCCCGGCAACTTCGTTACAATATAGATATTATCAATTATAATTGCGCAAACCGTTTGCAGTATCTAACCATAATTAGAAGCAGATCTATACCTTGACGGAAATAAGTTCTTAAATGGCGTTGTCAAGTTGCTGCTACAAAATACCATCGAAGATAAACATGTATGAGAAATTTTAATTATTTCGTTTAAATCCAATTTAATTTTCTTATCTATATACAGGGTGTTTAAAAAATACGCTGAGATATTTTACTCACTTGTAGATCTCATCAATACAAACAAAAAAGTCGTAATAAACATGGGTTCGAAAATCAATCAAAATCAATTTCAAGATACAGCCAAATTATTTACGCAGAGTAGGAGTGCAGAATCGTATTAATGACGTCTGCTATGGATGTGGATAAAACAACATTTGTTTGAGTTTTTGTAAATATCTATTTGTTATTGTTGTTGGAATATGTATATCAACTCGGAAATGGCAGATATGCATTTCTTGTATGGTAAGGCTGATGATAATTCTTATGAGACACGTCGCTTGTATGCCGAAGCACTTTCGACCTGGGCACTTCTGTGTGACAAATGTTTTGCTAATTTGCATCAACTTTTATCCGAAGTTGGCGCATTTAAATCAAGATACGGTGGTGGTGGTTGGTCTAGATCAGTTTCTGCTCCTGAAGCGGAACTTAACATTTTAAAGAGGATCAAAGAAAATCCAGGTACCAGTACTAGAAGACTTTCTGCGGAAACAAATATTAATGCTTCCCTAATTTGGAGGAAGTTACATGAGGAGCAATTCTACCCATACCATATTCAAAAGGTATAGGCTCTTCTTGTCCCTGATTATGCTGCACGTCTGGTGCTTTGCCGATGAGCACTGACAGGAGTTGCGGAAAACGCAAACTTTGTTAGTGAAGTCTTATTTACTGACGAAGCTAGTTTGACAAGAAATGCCATTTTTAATCTCCCCTTTGGTCAGATGAAAACCCTCATGCTATCATTGAATCCAATCATCAACAACGATTTTCAATCAACGTTTGGTAATTTTGGATACCATATGATAAGACCTTTCTTTGTATCTTGATTTTTTGCGTAATGTCTTGCCACTATTGTTAGAAGATGTATCCCTCATTCATAGAATGAATATGTGGTTGATGCACAATGGGGCTCCTGCACATTTTTCAATCATGGTCAGAAATTTCCTAAACGAAAATTGCAACGGCAGGTGTATAGGGCGACGGGATTCAGCTGTATGGTCACCTAGATCTCCTGACCCCAATCCGCTCGACTTTTGTATTTCGGGGTATTTAAATTTAATCAATCGCCCGCCGTTTAAGTAATTAGGAAATATGCCGAAAGTGGAAAAATTGAAGATAAATTTCGGATAGGCCGGCCAAAAAATACTCTCTACTGGTGATGATGCTGTGTTAAGAAGAAACAATGTAGCCGACAGGAGCCTCAATTTTACAAAACTGACAAAATCATGGTTAGAAGCTACTGATGCGAGTTTGTGTAGATCTGCCGTGAGAAAATTTCTTAATTTTGGGTTTCGAGGATGTGAAGCACCGTTTTTCGAGAAGGATTTAACCGCTTGTGATGGTCAGAGGACTATGTGTTACTGGACACTAGAACAGTGGCAGAAGTTATTATTCATCTTGGGGAAAGACTTCGCAACAGAAACCGGCAAAAAAATTGATTTAATCGAAGTGCTTACCAACGTCCCGACCCGACGTCACTATTCCACCCACATTTGCAAGTTCCAGCGAAGAAATGTCTTCTGAAAATGATACTGACGAGAGTGATCAAATGGACGTTTTCGAATGTGAAATACAGGAACCACAAGTTTTCACACAGACCGAACTGAATGACTTGATAAGAGACTTAGGTCTGCACAAATTCTGGGAACTCAGGATAGACATCTACTGGCCCCAGGAACTTCGTTTGCTTGGTACAGAAAACGTGAAAAGGATTTCGCGCACTACGTATCCCAAGAAGGGTCGTTGGTGTACTGTATTAACATTCCTGATTTAATATTGACGTTGGAAGCTGCAAAATATGACTCTGAATCTTGGAGGTCATTCATTGATTCATCAAAATGAAGTTTGAAAGCAGTTCTTTTACACAATAGTAATAAATATGCGTCGGTACCCGTTGCTCACTCTGTTCATTTGAAAGAGATTTGTGAGAATCTTCAATTGTTGTTTAACACAATAAAGTATCACGAATATAGTTGGCAATTTTGTGGCGATCTTAAAATCATTTCTATGCTATTGGGCCAGCAGTCTGGATTCACAAAGTATCCTTGTGTTTTTGTGTGAGTGGGACAGCAGAGCGCGTGATCAACATTACACGCAGAAGAAATGGGGCACCCGAGAAAGACTTCACCTGGAACTAAGAATGTACTGCGCAAAAGCTTGGTTGATCCATAGAAAGTATTGCTACCTCCTCTCCATATCACGTTGGGGATGATGAAGTAGTTTCGAAAGGCTTTAAACAAGGAAGGAGAATGTTACAAATACCTTTGCTCCAAATGTCCTTCACTCTCCGAAGCGAAGTTGAAAGAAGGTATTCTCATTGGACCTTAAGTTAGAGCTTTAAAATCTGATGAAACGTTTGAAGCGACGATGGCAGATGTTGAATGTCAAGTCTGGTGTGCATTTTGAGATGTTTTAGAACATTTTCTTAGAAACAACAAGCGCCCAGACTATATAAACATTGTCCAAAATATGCTGAATAAGTTCCATAAATTGGGTTGCATTGAACTCCATTTTCTTCATTCTCACCTAGACTACTTCCTTGAAAATCTCGGAGATGTTAGTGAAGAACAAGGAGAACGATTTCACCAGAATATAAAAGAAATGGAAAGGCGATTCCAAGGGAGATGGAATGTTAATATGATGGCTGATTACTGCTGGTCATTGATGCGAGATAACCCAGATGTGAAATACAAGAGAAAAACCACGAGACATTCCAGAAGAACTTAATCTAATTAATTTGGTAAATTTTCATTCAAAAAAATCAAAAATATTACTCCTATGTATTATTTTATTTTAACAAAATAAAAAACGTTATATTTTCACGAACAAGCATATTTTTCTATTTTGCGAAAAAACCGTACGTGATAGCCAACAACTAAGCACAAAATTGAATTCAGAATGGTCGATTTATATAAGAATTGATATCAGAGGCGGCCGTGGGCTAGAGCTTAGCGCGTTAGACTTCTACGCCGAAGGTCCTGGGTTCAATTCCCAGTACCGCAACATTGAATTTTTAACGGCCGTTCTTTTTCGCAAGGCAATGGCAAACCAGCGAGGTATTCTGCCTAGTATATCTTCTCTGGAGTGGAAGTGTTTACACTTCCCGTGGTTCGGAGCCCACGTTAAGTTGTAGGTCCTCTATGTCTGTGGTACTTTAAACGCGCAACACAGGCATAGGATAGAAGATCGCTACGTCTCGCAAGAGATAAAGCACTCGAAGAAGGTATCAGAAATAAAACAACGTTCCGGAACTTGAAATTTGTAGACCTGTGTAATTATTATCAGATTTAACTTTAAGTGTGGGGCGGTGTTTTCCCGTTTTATAGTAAAATCATTCACTATATGTAATTTGAATGTGTACATTTTTGTATGGGGATGACCTACTGATTTGTAAATATAGACATTATCTCTTGGCAAAAATTGTAGAGATGAGAATGAGTAGAGGTAATGCGTAAAAATAAGCACTTCCAGCCCCAATAGAGCTCTTAGCAGACACAACAAGTTAAAAATAAAAAAAATACATGTACCTAAAATAATTTGTACCAGACGCAGTTCGTGAAACCGGTATTTCGTCAATTTCTATCTAGAATTCAAACATCTGACTAGCATCCAAATACAAATTGAACACATTTGCTTTGCATATTTGCCTCTAATATTAACTCGGTGGTTGAGAAGTAGGAAAGTTTAGGGAGAGCGTGAAGCGAAGTACAATTTATAGTAAAGATACACACTAACAAGATAGAGCTATTTAAGAAGTTAAATATACAGAATGACAGTTCAGTTACCGAAGTTTTTGCTGAGGAACGATAAATGAGAGCAGCAAAAAATAGATAATAGTTCCAGTTGTCGCGTCTGTTGGGGGACGAAAGAGCAAACTTCGCTGCCAGACAAAGACAGCGGCAGAATTAAATTTTCATTTCACCCTTTGCACTAGAAAAGCTGCATTAAATAATGGATATTAAAACCTTTTAATCTGTTGCCTGAAACATATAAAACCAACATAAAAGGTATTATGACGAAAATATTACACAACTCTATGACCCAAGCAAAGTTAAATTCAGAATTGCTTTATGTCCCCAATTAATTATTCACGTTATTCATCCTTTACGTTTCTTCCGAAAGGAACCCAATATTCTATTTGGTGTATTTTATTTTATCGTAAAAGATTATGAGAGAAAAAATTATGTAGACTTGAAACAGTACCGTAAACGCCAACATATATGGAAGATTTGTAGAGTTTACGGACCTTAAAATTGTCTGCTTATTATTCAAAGCTTTTAAAGGTTCGCAGTTCCTAAATTAAGATTTTAATTTAACATTCGAAAACAATTTCTATTTAGGTACAGTGTATTGTGGTTATATAAAAACCCTTAAAACTTTTAAACTGGAACAATCAAAGTCTCTACTGTTTCGCTTTAACCAAAAACCCCGTCTATTAATTTAAATTCGCGTCCCTTATTTTGGTTGCTGCGATATTTTACGTTCCCAACAATCACTCCAAGAATTAACCTTACTTTTACATATTATTATAGATTGTAATTATATCGGGGGTCGTTCAGGTAGAAGTTGTCTCTCCTCACTTCGACCCGTTGAGATCTACTGTGAAATCCTTCTAGTCTAAAAGAATTCTTCGAGTGCTAAACTTCTTACGAACTTTAGGATTTTCCGGGGAGCTATTTTGCTCACTTTTTCAGGTGTTCTGTACATCTTTCCGAGGTATTGAAACCTTTGGCGAATTATAACTTTGCAATTGCAAAGAATATGTTCTGCTGTTTCAGTCGCTTCTTGAAAGAATTTATATAAGTTATACATAACTTTGCTCATTAAATTGAGATGGTATTTCAGTGAGTAGTGTCCAGTTAAAACGGAGGTTATTTCCCTTAACTCCTGTTTGCTGAGTTGGAGCAATTTTCGCGCTCTATTTGGCGAATGGTAAATACATTTCTTCGCATGTCTTACACCTGTAATGTTGTGCCAGTAGGTAGACTTTTGAACTTCTTCCCATTTATTCATCCCAGCCATAATTTGTCTTTTTGCAATGCCACAGAAAGGTTCCAGCCCAATGAAATGAGACTCCGCATTTGTTGTAGCAAGGCGATCGGCTGGCTCGTTTCCAGTAATGCCTTCATGGTCAGACACGGCAAGGTTACTGTCATGTATTTTTCCAGCTGGTTTACAGTTTATAGACATTCCCAAGCAATTTCAGACGCAAAAATGCAAGACTTCAGAGAGCTTTAAGTGCTGCTTAGTTGTCTGATAAGATATAGATTCTGGTTCTACTATAGCTTTTTCTGAGGCATATTTGAGTACATACATCTATGGCATGAGTATCTGCTTGAAAGATGGTAGGGCTTAACCCTGGACTTCTGACAGCCTTACACCGAGGCCGTTAATGCCAATACCTACGCCATTATTCGTTTTAGAGCCGTCTGTGTAGAAAGCGACCGATCGCTCACAGTTAAGTCTAGTTGGTATTAGTATGTCAGTTGGCCTGGACAGCAGTCCCTGTTGAAATTCCTTTGGATTTCTAGGTGTCCAATCAGATTTCCTGTTTTGAATTTCTTATTCAGCTATATTCTGAAGTCACTTAGCATACCATTCTTCCTTATTTTTAAGTGTAGAGGAAGAAAATTTAGCTTAACCTCTAATGCAGTAGTTGGGTCAATATCTATAGCACCTGTTGTTCCTATAGAAACCAGCCGCTACACTTTTAGCAACTTGTTCTGCGTTGTAACTTCTTTAGTTTTTGGTCACCACACTAGTGATGCGTAGGTCACCATAGCTCTCACCACCGTAAAGTATGACCAAAGGATCATCTTCGGTTTCAGTCCCCAGATTTTGCTAAAGAGTCTCCGGCAAATCCAGAATTCCGTTGTTGCTCTTTGAATAATTCTTGCAAGATGTGAATTTCAAGGGAGCTTCTGGTCGAGTATGACAACCAGGTATTTAACTTCACTGGAGAAATGTATTATTCTACCGTCTATTTGTGGAGGCGTAAGAATTACCTTCCTCTTTTTCATAAATGGTGCAACAACTGTTTTGCTGGCGTTTATATTTAAGTTCTCGTTCTTGCACCAGTCTTTGATTTTGTTGAAAGCATTTTGCATAAGGTTGGAAATTATTCTGTCGTATTTACCTCTAATGGTAACTACTAGGCCATTTGCGTAACCTTATATGTTAACTCCAGAGTCATTGAATTTTGTGAGAAGATCGTCGGTGACCATTGACCATAGAAGGGGCGATAATACTCCATTTTGTGGGCATCCTTTCATAGCCCTAATAGTCGACTCATTCCCTAGTTTTGCTGTTATCTTTCAATTTTTAGCATGAACTGTGTTCATATTATGGTTGTAGGTTCTATATTTTTTATTGACTCGAAGGAGGTGTTATGAAAGTCACATCAACATTAGTAAATGTACAAAGCGCTACTTCTTTTGTCCGCATTGCTTTCTCAACCTTACTGAATAGATTTTGTAGGACAGCTTTGGTTGATTTGCCTTGCTGGCAAGCAAATTGTTCTTCAAGAAGCGGTGTTGTAATCAGAAAGTCGCTTCCTACATGTTTTTCTATGATTTTCTCCAGTGTTTTTAGGAGAAAGGACGTTAGGCTGATGAAACGATATGATTTTGGCATGCTTTTAGACCGCTTACCTGCCTACGGTATAAATAGCACTCTAACATCCCTCCAAACCTGAGGTATATAGGTCCGGACATAGTTTACCATAAAGAACTTTATAAGCGTTGGTAGCAATTCATCCATGTCCTGCTGTATCAGGACTGGAAATATGCCGCCCCTCCTGGTACTTTAAATGGTTTAAATGAACCAATTGCCCAGTTGATCTTGATCTGTTTAAAGGCCAGATCTCATTATTTTTCCATTCTTTAGGTATCGTGTTTCTTTCCCACTCTTCAGCCACTATTTTGTGTAGCCATGTTATTCCTCTGTTTCCCATGTATTTGATCATTTCTGGGTCCACTTCATCTTCTCCACTTGCTTTAGCTAATTTGATGTTTTCTGTTGCTTCTTCTATTTCTTTTATATCGATATTATTGTTCTACATTTCCTCCTGTTGTTGTATGGGTATATTTACTTCCAGTGGCTGTATTTTATCATGTTCGTCCAAGTCGAATTTTTGGTTGTAGTGTCTTCTCCATACTTCCATTTTTTCCGGGATGTTTGTTTTGATTATGTTGTTACGCCTGAGTCTGTCTTCTTTCTTTTTCCTCTTAGTCCTTTAATTGTATTCCAGAATTTTCGATTGTTACTTCTGTATCCCTCATTTAGTTCATTTCCAAAGTCCTCCCATGTTTTTTGTTTGGATTCTTCCACTACTTCTTTTGCTTTCTTTCTCTTTTTATCGTAGGTTTCCTTGTCTTTTAGATCTTTCGTGTATATGCATTTTTTCAATGTTTATTTTTTGTCTTACGCTGTATCTTTGACTTCCTTGGTCTACCATCTAGATCTTTTCCTTCCCGTATTTATCTTCCTGTATCCACATACTTCTCTTGCTGAGCTAATTACTATTTCTTTTAGTGCTTGCCATCTGTCTTCCAGGGTCCAATTTCTATTTTCTATTTCCAGCTTGTTTATTTTTGTCTCTATTATCTTCCTATATTTGTTTTTGTTTTCGTCTTTTGTTATTATATTTATACGAGTATATTGTTTTATCTTCTCGGTGGCTGGTTTGATGTTTCGTAGTTCTCCTATTACCAGTCTGTGCTGTGTGCCTATTTCTGCTTCTGGTTCCACTTTTATTTCTTTTATGTCTTCTTCCATTTCTGTTGTGATGATACTACTTGCTTGTCTCCCTAGCGCGATGAAAGCGGGTCTGTCTTCTTGTTTTTGCTTCCAGAAAGAGTTTCCAATTTTTAGCTCGTTTGTTATACATAATTGTAGCACTTTATTTCAATTTCTATTTATTTCCCTTTTTCCATATGGTCCTCTGCAGCCAAGTCCCTTATGTATGTCTGCACCGATTCTGGCATTCCAATCTCCTATTATGATTATTTTGTTGCGTTCTTGCCTCACTAGTACCAGCTTTAAAACATATAATGATTATAAAAAATTATTATATATATATACATATATAAATAATAGACTTAAACATATTAATATTTATGGAAAATAAGCTAATAGTTTCAAACCTCAATAAATGTAAAAACCAATTGCTTTTTAAATGGTTTGTGAATTAAAATAAATTTAATATTTTTAAACCTTAACACTGGTCTGAAATAAATGCCTCTTTATTTCTAAACAGTAGTGAGATTATGTAAAGTTAAATATACTTTCTTTCGTCCTTGTCTATCTTACAGGATCCTATTATATGATATAAAAGAAAATATATTTTACTAGGATTGTCTTGAGAAACAATTTAAACTGGAATTAATTTTACAGCGATGCTTGGAGCTTCAACACTTTCAGTGTCTGTCAGTTTCTTGCGGATACAAAGGAAATTGCGTTAAAAAGTATTTTGTTGTAGTGGCCGAAATTTAAAGAAGATTCGCATTGCAGGAAAGTTTTACAGGGCATAATGATGAAGTGAGCGTGGTAAAAGCAGCCTTGGGGCTTCTTCAAGCTCGACAGAGAAACGCTTCGTCAGAAACGAATTAATTTAATAAAGAAAACTTGTACATTGGTTAAGAACAGAACGTAATAAAGAAAAATAAAGCTGCAAAATAAAAATTTGCGCCATTTTTGTACACCTATAAATTAGTCAAACAACGCCATATTTTTTAACTGCGTGTAGATTTATAACCGATTTGGGACGGCGCGGTATTAATTGTAAACGGTCTAAATATATATACGCCCCTCGGGATTCGAAATTTGCTAATTCGCATTTCTATTAGGTTTGTATGTAAATCAAGGCGAATATTACTCGCAAAGTTTCTTAACTTCCAGATACAAATTTACAGAGCCCGAATTATTAATTAAGATCTTCAATCAAAAGTGCCTCCTTGATTGTAACGTTTTTGAACAATTTTCAACACCATGGGGATGTTAAGCTACTATTCCTAACCGCTCACATTAATTCAATTTTATTACCATTATAATGTAATAACAGAAATAGACTCACTGTTTTAATTCCATCATGAACAACAAAGGCTTCGCGGACGTTTGACAATTAATGTTTTCATAGTGTTGTACGCGAAAACAAGTTTAATATTTAAATTTAATACTACCAATGAACAATAGGGAATCTACAAATTATTTTAATAGACGCAAGTAATACCATTCGCCATCAAATGGACGCCATCAACTGGAGCCCATACAACGGGTGTTAGAATGTTATAATTAATTACACTTGAAATTTAATATATACGTATACATTTTTATTGATTTTACATGTCTCGGTTATAAGGAAATATATCAAACAATTTTAATTCGAAGAGTTACTTTAAACTAGAACCGTGTTAACCCATCTTTTACCACTAGTAGAATAAACAAAAAAAAAATATTTTTTTCAATAGTATATCTTTATTATGATCAATCATTATATAGATATAAATCGAATATTACATCAAAAAAATTATTACATACAAAAAAAGATATGTTGCGCAAACGCAACATTGGTAAGAACAGTAAAATATTAATTTTAACAAAACTATAATTTTGTCAGTTTGACTTATGATAAATGCTAAAACAGTTTACATGTAGTTGTTTTTTACATTTACGGCAAAAATAAATAGTGTTACTTTTACACACAGTACATCTATTCCTGCGTTTCGGGTCACTCTCAATCACATGTCCGACATTGTCAAATCGGATTTCATTCAGAACGTTATAGCCGGATCGTCGGCGATTTACGATATCTAACTTAGATTTTTGTAACAAACATCTCGTCAGTTCCGACTTGAATTTAATTTGTGATATTTTATCATCGGCATGTACGTATCTGTGCAGTTTCTACGCATTTACCACAGAACTATCTATCAGATTCACGAAGAGCGGCCACCACCATTTTTTCCCTCTAATCTGTATTCGGTAATTTGCTACCCCGTTGTCGTGAAGGTCAACTCCTCCCATGTACATATTATATTTTTTTATCATATGTGGTTGAGGCACTTGAACCTCTTTCTTTTCTTTGCGGTTATAACGTGCCACATGCGAAATAGGTTGAACACTTTCAAAGTTGCTCATAACAGTGACAACCGAATTATCGTTCCAACGAACTAAACTTATTTCATTTGTGTAATCGTATCTTGCATCATAAGTTCTTCGTGGATGTTTAGACATCACTTTATTTGTTTCCACTGGACATTTTTGAATTCGATTATCTCGAACTGTGCCTGTTGCAAAAAATCCGTGGTTCTGAAGGTGGGCCATAAGTGCATAACTTGTGAAAAAGTTATCGAAGTATACCTTGTAATTGTTTGGATTTGCAACTTCGTCTAAAAGGCTGGTAATTACTTCACCACCAAGTCCAAGTTCCCTTTCCTTGTCTGATTTTCCACTGTATGGGATAAAATGGAATAGGTAACCGTCACTAGAAGCCAGGCACCATAACTTGAACCCAAATCTCACAGGCTTTCCCTTTATAAACATTTTTGCTGAGTGTTTGCCAAAATATGGCACCATCTGTTCATCAATAGATAAATGGTGCGTAAATGTGCCGAACTGCTTAAATTTTCGGTTCATTATATCGAAAACTGGTCTCAATTTTGTGAATTTGTCTGTTACATCAAGTTGGCTATTGTCTGCCAAATGGAGATTTTGCTTTATACTATAAAACTTGTTCCTTGACATGCTCTGCTTTACAATTGGAACTCCTTTATCTGTATCGGTGGACCAGTACATAGAAACTTGTGGTAAAGTATGGTAACCACTTAGAATAAGTATTCCCAAAAAAATTTCTAAATCATCCAAATTCATTGTGAAATCTGGGTTATTCTTTTCTGTATGGCCATATTTTATGGAATAATCAACAATGGTCTGCATTACTTCTTCATCAAAGTAAAGCTTGAAAAATTCATAGGGAGTTTTGTCATGCAATTTTTCTGAAATAATTTTTATATTCTTCTCCTGAGTACTTTCCGGAAATCTCTCATAATCTAAAGATGTTTTACCCCAAATTACTTTTGGAGTTTCTTCGTTCTTTTGATGCACATGTTTAATTTTTTTGTTGGGTGCAATAACCTGCCTGACTTTCCGTTTTTCCGTAGATGCTTGGCTTGCTTGCTTCACTGCTTTGTTCTTGACACCAGATGATGTACCGCTTACAGACTCCCCCGGAATATTGACATCAATGGGCAGGTTTTGAATATTATTGTTGAATATTGTTTCGTTAGCATCGTTAGCTTCCTCAGTATCAGATTCTAGTCCGCGTTCTGCACTTTCCGGAATCATTATATCAAAGGTACCTGCTAAATCATGCGGCAGATTTTGAGTATCGCCCATTTCATTATCGTCTATATTTTCCTCGTCAGTTAGACTGTCAACATCTGGGGGGATATAAGCAATGTCAATTTCCTCATCAGCATCCATTGTATCAATAATTTCTTCTAATTCCTTTAAGGTAAGGGCACGTTTGGCCTCATACCGGCTCTAACACAACAAGGAAACAAATATTAAAAATTCGTTGATTTGTATGTATATAATTATATAAAGATAAGTACTTACCATCTTCAAAAGAGGTTGATGTATACACAAAATGACGGTTAATATATGCTGGATACAATTATTATGACAGTTTAAAATAAACAATTGGTCTACTGTCTAGACATAAACAACTCTGCTCGGTCACAAAAAATCAAACAATGACTCAAGTGCCACGTGCAAGTGCACAGTTGCATTTGTCTCAATATCGTATCTTACCAATGTTGCGTTTGCGCAACAACTACTTTCCGCCTCTCAGAAAAACCAGATAACTTTACTTTTTTTAGGTTTTCCACTCAGAATACCTTTCCTTATAATGTTCTTTGTCTAAACTGTGAACGGCAGTAATATATCCCATTCATTTATCTGACTTTAAAAATATTTTATACTATGCCGTAATTCGCTCTAAAAAAGGGCTGGAAAAACAAATTACATTTTTCATAAACAACAAAGTACAAGGATTAAAAAATTGTTTTAAGTTAGTTAATTGATTACATAATCACGCTATTAAATTACATTTACCAAATTCTTATTAACTTCATCAAAAAAAATTCGTAAACATGATGTTGCGCCAACGCAACAATGGTAAAAGATGGGTTAAGGTGGTTCTCTCCAAACAACAATTCATTAGCTAGTTTCTGGGTTATGCGCAAAGACAATTTTTGTTTTAAATAAAATAACTTGCCGTTTATATATTTTTTGAGAGAACAATCAACAATGAATAAACCTACACCGAATATAATACAGTATAATGAAGTAGCAGTGGGAAGGCAGCCATTCGTTCTATAATTATGTATTATATCATATATGATGTACTGTATAGTATATGCAAATGTATTCCAAATTATTATATACTGCTGGGTAGCTATAGTAATTAAATAATGACAACCTATGAAGTGCATCCAGATAACGACAAGAAGATCATGCACCTAAATGACTACATACAGTCAGTGGTAACTGACTGAAGATTACGACATGATCGTTGTGTTTAGATAACTATATTTGGATTAAACAGAAATCCTGCGGGTAGATGATTACATCTAGATGTTTATGTCTAATCATTCTCTAGGTAAATAAACCAAAGTCATTTTTTTTTGTAACGTTCAATATAATGTAATTTTTACTTAAAAACTACGTGAATGTATTTACCCAGCTTAATCGCAGTGATTGGTAACTGCGATATGATCGTTAGTCTCAAATAACTACATTCTACTTGAATCCAGAAATGCTGCGCGTAGATGACTACATCCAGATGGCCATCCCTAACAATTTTCTACCGAATTAAACGGAAGTAATCCATTTAACATTAGCTCCCTACATAATGTAACCATTCTAATTATTTAATAAGTGGACGCGACTGCCTCCCTGGACTTTCCCATACTGGAAACTGTTCATATCATCTTTATTTCAAATTATATATATATATATATATATATATATATAAATAATAATTATATATATCAAATTAAGTATTAAATACAAAATTTTGATAAATAATTTATAACTTGTTGTTGTAATACCGGTTAAAAAAATGAATGTAGCGCGACAGTACGGCAATGGTTCTGAACCAACCGGGCTGTCCGTACCGCTAGGCCGTCGCGCGGTCTAACTAGTACCAATCGCTATTGCTACCGAGGTAAAATTTTCTAAGTCCCTGGAAATTATATTTTGTAGGGCATAAAAAATCGATTTTTTTATTTTCGCGGAAAAAGATTCTTTGACGCAAACAAATAACAACCGTTAGAATAAAAAAAATATTTTTCTAAAAAAGAGGGGGGAGGGGGCCGGTGCGCTTACATATATCCACGAGTGTAATATTTCTTTGCATATTCATATGCTCCATTACGTACTGAGCGATTCAGTGAAAACCCCAGCTTCCTATCTTTTTTCGTTTATTAATTAAAGGAGTTTGAAGTTTCAAACTTCCAAGCTTCGTAGAGGGCGCCACAGGAAAATTACGGAGTTCTTCAAAAAACATATCGATAGCCCCTTGCGAGGTCTATCGACATATGAAATTTAAAAAAATTCCTTGGAGCAGTTTTTGAGAAATAATTTTTTGAAAATTTCCAAAATTTTGAAAATTCGTAATTTAGGCCCCTTATAATTTTTCAAAAAACTTTTTATATAATCTCATTTTACCCTTCATATACTATTCAGAAAATAAAAATCATTTGAATCGATTCATCCGTTTTCGAGTAATTGGGCGTTAAACTCAAAATTTTCAAAAAATCATAGCGCCCTTCAGTTTAAAGCTAGCGAGTTCGGCAAAAAACTAACAGATTTGTCTTATGACCCTCTATCGTTATCCGCGATAAAAGTTTCAAAATTGTAATCACGAAAAAAGTGATACCAAAAAAACATGCGTAACTTCCGCTTCCGGTTTCGGATTTTTTTGAAAAGCTTATTTTTTCGATGAATTTTCGATACACCCCCGCATTCCAAAGCGCATCAAAATCGGAGCAATACTTTCGGCTGTAGGAGCGTCACATACGTACGTACATACGTACGTACGTACATACGTACATACGTACCCACCCACAGACAGACATTTTTTAAAAACCACTTTTTTGGGTTCCTAGAGACCCAAAACGGATATATCCGTTAAAATCTCGATTTCGAAAATTTTCATGATTTCAATACTTACCCTATACCTATAAGGTATGGGAAAGTAAAAATCAAACGTAAGTTTTAAATTAAAAATATAATTGCACTTCCTTGCAAGGTCATTTTATCTTGTTAATCTCTGAATTACATATTATTTCCTGTGTTCATGAAAAACACATAAAAATAAGTAGTTGCTGTTAATCGTGGGGAACAGTGAAAGAAATTCCAAAATATTTAGTCAGAACAAAAATTGGCAAAGTTCAAGAACGCTCGATGGTAACCAGAACCGGATTTCTAGAAGTGCAAAAAATAACAATGAAAAAAAACATTTCATGATTCTTCACGTTTGTCAAAAATCACAAGCAAAAGAACGCGCTTCGAAAACGAGCGAGGTTTATTTTCAATTAATGCTTAGGTTTAATTGATACATCCGTGACCTATATATCAAATTCAAAAACTGTGTAAATGTACGCACAAACATAAACAGAATCGTAATGTAAAATCTGGCCGAGCGCCAAATGTTTCGACTTAACACGAATTTTAAAACTAATGTCCTCAACCTACCACATTCTCTGCATTATTACTACATAAAATTAGCTTTTAAAATACATTTTAACATGGTAAATCGTTTACCAATTTGAAGCTATGGACTTATGAAACACGACATTATTCGTGCCGTAACGACTATTAAAATTTTTAACGTGAAAAGTATCCATTGTTGCTTTAAACGTTGGCTTTTATGTATATTAACAGTAATAGCGAGTTATACTACCTAGAATAGCTTTGTTGTAACACATACGCACGTATGCAACTAAAATGGAGATTGCGTACATTATTCCTGTAACGAACAGGAGAGTAACAAAGCCACACATAACGTCATATATATATAATTAATTCAAATAGTGAAAATCGTGAGCGAATGTAATGGAGGCGCGGGAGAAGTAATGCAAGTCCAAAGGGGAACCATCACCTTCAACAAATCTCCATTGTATGAATGACAACCTCCACATCGTAAGGTAAAAGGGGAATAGATTAAAGAATAAATAGAAGAACAAAGCAAATAAGCAATAATTTTTGTTTGTTTTGTTTTGACGTTGTAGATAATCTAATGTTAAAGATGTTCTCACAGTTCCTGAAATAATTTATTATATATGTATGCCTTTAAAAATGATCCATTTTCAAACTTATAGGTCACTATTTTTATTCAGAAGACGATAATAAATCTTACTCAGAGCAATACAAAGTAGAGGTGTATATTAGATAGGATACAAGTGTTATAAAACAGGAACTGGCCTAATGAGCAGATAAAGTAAAGAGAAGAAAGGACAAGCCAAGATGAATACCAAAAACATACATAAAGAAGAGAAGGAAATGTAAAAAATTACGAATATTAAAGATAGAAGAGAAAGAAAAATGTTAAGTTAGATTGCCAAGGAAAAGCCCAAATAAAATAGATTGTTTAAAGTGTTAACAGGCATACAGAGTGTGCGGGGTAACGGATAAAAAGGAAGGTGAGAAAACATAAAAACATCAGTTCCAAAATGTTATATATCTCTTCGAGCCATTTATTTTTGAAGCCTATAAAGTGCCAGAAAGATTTTGTCTACTGCCCACACTAGAACGGCAAACCCACTAATTTCTAGACCAACAATTCGACCACTAACCCAATAAAAATTCAGATAAAGGAGTGATACCACATAATAGTATTAAAATTAAAAACTTCCTGCATTTAAACTTAATTATTAACACCAAACTTGTAGAAATAAACTAACTATCGAGAGGATATTCCAAGACAAAATGATAGTGGTTTCTTGTGGTTCTAGACGATAATATAATTCATATTTCTGATTAGAAACGCAAAAAATCTTTACTGTTTATTGTTGATATGTAATGACTAATTTTGTTGTTAAAATCGCTCAATCGTGGTAGTTAAATATTGTATACGTTTTATATACAATTTATATAAACCACAATAATAAAGAAACGCTTTTAAGTCAAAATATTTGCTGTGTAAAATTGACATTGGTCAATAACTCTGAGTTGAATGTAGTTAGTAGGTTTGAATGAAAACTAATGACAGAAGGTTAGGTGTAAAAAAAGTTAAAAATGAAGATTGCGATTAAAACCTAAAGAAAAGGGGTGAAACCAGTTGTTTGTATTATTAAACATGTATATAGCGTTTAAACCAACTTTAACTTATGCCTAGCGCTGTGGATTTTAAAACTAATGAGAATTTGTTCAGAATTACAGTTTCTACCACATAAACATGATGATATTTAAGACAGTTGGCTTATAATTGCCAATTTGAAATTTAAATAAATTATTAAAAAATTGGATAAAATTTCTTAAGCAAAGAAGTCGCCTTTTCAATCGTCACACCATTTCTAAACATAACAATATATTCGTTCTGTGTTTCTGTAAACCCGAAAATATATATAAAATATATAAAATACTTTTTGGTCTTTATAGAAATACACCTAATTCATGAAAAAGGTATCTAGAGTTATTAACTTTATATACTTTTCCCCCAGCGATATATATATTATATATATATATATATATATGGTGATATCAGATTATTATTTATACCGATTGATCGGCAAGCCTAGATAATATTATATGAAATAGCGTTAACAAACTATACCATTCTAATTTTAATTTTTAAATATTACAAATCGAGAATAACCCGTTTACATTGTAAATTGACATAAGAACATTTTCAGGTTATTTATTAAATTAGTAGAATCATCTACTTAATAATAATTAATCCACCAACAAAAATGTATTAAATTGAATGGAATTTTCCGCAAATTAAATTTAAATACGTCTTTCCATTCGTTGCTTACCTTATAATTTCACAAATTAATAAATAATTATATGTAACTTTAAAGGGACTTGTCAGTAGGTGATAAATCTAAAGCAATCTCTAATTATAAATATTGTGTGACTGTAAACTATAGTAATATTGGAAAAATGTTTATTTGAGTTTAAAATGTATAAAATACCCCTGTATATATTGCAGAAGGTTTTAATTTTTACATTACAAACTTCACTACTTATGGACAGAAAGACGGCTGCTGTATAAAATTATTTAAAAATTAACGTTTTTCTGATTGAAAATAAAATTTTTATACAAGTACGAATGTGCAAGGACTACTTTATTTCTAGTTTCCTCTATAATTTTAACGAAAAATCAAAACAAATCAATATTTACAAGTTCTGAGAAGCCAATTTCCTATTTTCCTTTAAAATCCTCCAGTAGTTCTATTTCGTTTTATACGAACTACAAAAATTTGAACATCGAAACAAATGTATTTCTCCTAAGAAGGGAAAAATGGAAGCATTATTTTAAACATTACTGTATTTAAATTAATCATAAACATCTTGAAGTTAAAACAGTTTAATTCAAAATATATTTTATGAAAACCGCCATTTTTATACATCAAAGCACATTATTTCCGGAAGGTACTTCCCCTAAAAAGACGGTAAAAATTATTTTAAATACAAACATTCCTCAATCTAAACATAAACATTTTATGGAAATTTCATGGAAAACTTTAGTTGTATATTCATATTAGAAAAACAGCAAGTTTTAACCTCAAAACCCATTATCATGAACGGTACTTCCCCTAAAAAAGAGGAAAATGCAAATATCACCGATGAAAACTTCGCATTTTGATTGATCTCAACATAAACGTCTTGTAGAAATTTAAAATACACTCAAAAATGTATGAGAAAACATCATGGTTATAACAAAAATTCAAAATATTATTATCAATGTACAACACGAAAATCTATCAATAATATATTTCAAGTTATTCAGCATGTTAATTATTCTACAAGGATTGTAAATCCTAACAACTTTAATTTAAAAATGCACATAACATTTAAATAATATTTTACTTATTTGTTGTAAGCACAAACATTAACAACGTCCAGGACGAGGATTTTACACAATCCCAAATTTGGCACAAAAACTCTAACAGACAGCCTTTTCTAATTTAATTTGTTTAAGGATTGTAAGGCATCATCGAATTCGCTAATGTTTACTAACTTGTGTTGTTATAATTTTTGCTCATGATTTTCCGGGGTAACGACGGTGAGATGACGTTGCGGTGCAGTAACGACGTCGCTGACGGCGACGCAACTATGGGTGCAGAGGTGGGCATCGTGATCTTAGGGGATTGTCGCGCACTAACACAATTCGCAGCAGAAGGTCCTGTACTAGAGGATCGAATTTCTTCACTACCATTACTGTTAGTGGACTCCATCGGACAAACCATTAACGATCACTTAAAACACTCGAACTAAATGAATCCGGCGCGGGGCGGGAAAACCAGAATTTAAGTGTAACTTCGGAATTGCGTCCAGAGCTTGTACATTTGAAAGAAAACTCGAAAATAAAAGGGGTTGCAGGCAAGTGATTGCAGAATACACTGTCCACACCACAACTGCAGCAAAAGGGGTTTTGTTTTATTTTCCCCTGTGCTACCCCACTTTCGAGCGCGTAACCCCCACCAGTGCGCGCATCGGCTCCATTTACACCGTAACCGCGGGCTCCGAACCGACGCGCTCCTCCTAAGCAGACAGTCTAGAGTAAAATGAGAAAGGTAGGAATACCTGGATTAAATCGAGAATTTAATTTGTGCTCCACCTGAGTGGGAGCTGTCTAAGTACACGGGTATACGTATAATACCATCGCATATCTCGGCGTTGTTAAAGGATTAACTGGGTAACTGATTGGCAATGGTAAGCCACGATTTTCTTGGATTCTCCTTGCTTGCTAACCGGCTTGCACTGAACATACAGGGCGAGTAAAAATGACGGCAACAAGTAGTTCTGCCGCTAATGTTCATTTTGCTAACAGAAATTCATATAAAAGTTCTTCTATGTTAAGTTGTTACATCATAAGTTTTTGTCATTCAAATTCCTGATGGTTTTGGAACCATTCAGTACAGGGCCGGTGTGCGGGTTGTGCCCTGCACAAAAGCGCCTAATCAGGAGGGGCGCCGTTTCATGACGATAAATAATAGTAAATTTGTATACAATGAAGTAAACTAAAAAACTTTACTACAAAGATTGAACAATTCAAAACAGTAAGACCATAAAATATGAACACTAAACTCTACTGTAACCTGTATCCGTTTTTCGAAGCTAAAACTTATAACAAATTATTAGCTATCAACAACGCCCGAAGAACGTTTTACCAATTTCGCCATAATATCTACAGAAATTAATATTATGGATACTCTAGATATAACAGACGTAATTAAAAATTTGTGGCAACTAGAACTAGGACAATACAGTGCGGTCGTAAAATGCCCTCCCCGCTATTAACTTTTGAACGACTTGATATTTCTTCACAAAATTTTGTGTGCTTTAGTAGGAGGCTAAATACTACTTTTTAACCCATATTTAAAGGGGGATCGAGTGACAACTCATTTGAAAGGTATTTTAATTCTGCGTCTGATTTTTGAGTTTCATAAAAAAATATTCATCCAGAAAAATATAACAAGTTTATGGAAAAAACTAAGAATTAAAGCAAAAAGATATGCTTTCGAAATGTTCACCGTTGAAGAATGAAGAAGAAGAAGATTCCAAAACACAACAAAAACTGAATAGTAATACTATACAGTGTGGAACAGCCAAATGGAATAAATTCAGTATCTCAATTATTGTGCATATTTTTAAAAAACCCCAAGACACGTCTATTTTAGATTGTGAAATGACATCGTGCAACGTAAAAATGTCGTATCTAAATTCAACCCCCTCCGAGTGACAGTTGCAACCCCCAAATTTTTAAAATGGAAGTAGGAGCTTGTGATACCTCATTTGAAAGGTCTTTTCATTTCCTATTCAAAAATGCTATGGTTATAAAATTTATTGCAAAAATTAACAGTAAAAAAATAAATTCATCTGATTGACGAAATTCACTACAGCACACTAAAAACTTAATAACTAATACCGTTACGCTCTTGATAGTAAGAGGGCAAGCAAAAACAATTTCGATGTCGTTTTTCGACAGTATCACCTAAAAAGAAGACGTAAAAACTTATCAACATTCTTCATTGTTGGCGGTGTTAGTTTTGTTGTAAACACCGTAGCAACTTGCTGTATGATTGTCACCGCATGACAGTAGTTGTCTGTGTTGTGGGTGTTGTTTGAATTTTGCTAACTGCAATTCAGAAATATGGTTTATTTAACAGAAATGCATAAAATAACAATTCTACATATGGTTGGTTACGGAGATAGAACACGATCACAGGTCGAAGTTTCCCGATTTGCCGCCTATATCCCAAGGAACAATTAGTAAAATTGAAAAGCAGTTTCGAGAACTTGGACACGTACGGCAGATAAAAAAAGAACCTTCCAATGCACTGAGTAATGATACCAAATTAGATGTAATGCTTGAGTTTGAGGAAAACCCACATACTTCGAGTCGACAAGCAGCTGCCGCATTGGATGTTAGCCATTCCTCGATTCTTCGCGTATTAAAAGAATATAAAATGCTGCCCTATAAACTGATACCAACTCAGGAGCTCATGGAAGACGATGCTGATAGAAGAACGTATTTTTGTGAACAAATAATGGAAAGGTTAGATAACAATGTTATCCAACTAGAAAATGTTTTGTTTTCTGATGAGTGCACTTTTACACTTCACGGCCATGTTAATCGCCAAAACTGTCGCTACTGGTCTAAAGAAAATCCTCACTGGATGAGAGAGTTACATACGCAAAAACCGGAATAAGTTCATGTTTGGGCAGGGATAATTGGAAACCATGTCATTGGTCCCTTTTTCATTGATGGAAATTTGAATGAAGGTAATTATTTAGCACTGCTCCAAAGTAATGTCGTGCCAACTTTGGCTAACTTATATCCTGCGAATGTGATATGGTTCCAGCAGGACGGAGTACCACCCCATTACGAACTCAATGTCCGGCAGTACCTCGACTTAATATTTCCAAATCGGTGGATAGGGAGGCGAGGATTGATAGAATGGCCAACACGATCACCTGATCTAACGCTATTAGACTTCTTCTCATGGGGATGTGTGAAAAGTAGGGTATACAAAACTAAACCACGCGATCTAGCAGACTTAAGAAGAAGAATAACGCTTGCGATTAGGTCGGTCACGCCTCGGATGTTGATTAACGTTAGAAGACATTTTTATTTACGATTAAGATGCTGCCAAGACGTTCGAGGCATGCATTTTGAACATCTCCTACACTAATAATTGATGTGTTCTTTATTTTAATATATTATCAAGAACGGAACGCTATTAGTTATTAGGTTTTTAGTGTGTTGCAGTGAATTTCGTCAATCAGATGAATTCATTTTTTTACTGTTAATTTTTGCAATAAATTTTATAACCATAGCATTTTTGAATAGAGAATGAAAAGATCTTTGAAATGTGGTATCACAAACCCCTACTTCCAATTTAAAAATTTGGGGCTTGCAACTGTCACTCGGCGGGAGTTGAATTTAGGGATGACATTTTTGCGTTGCACGATGTCATTTCATAATCTAAAACTTACGTGTCTCGGGGTTTTTAAAAATATACACAATAATTGAGATACTGAATTTATTCCATTTGGCTGTTCCACACTGTAAATATAATCTGATCCTTTATTACCTTTGGTGTAGGGTGTTTTACATCTCTATTATAACCGATTATATTCTGAATTCACAGTATCTAACTAAAACTAAATTACTATTCTAAATCAATGCACACTCTAGACATTTTTAAACTTTTTTTTAGCTTAACTTTGCACCAAATAACACCAATTTTTGCTCCACACTTTACAACTTAAACTGAACTCTTTACTTCACTCCTACTATTCTTGTATTTTCTGCGCACTTAATTTTTAATCATTGTAGTTATGTACAAACTTTGCCCATTCTTTTTTATTTTGTGCTAGCGCCTTAGCCTCCTGCCAGCTTCGGTTTCTCTTCTTCAATATCTCCGCTATCTTCTCGTCCCATCTTCTCCTTGGCCTTCCTCTTCTTCTCTTTATGTTTGTTTTGGTTTGCCATATTGTTTTGTTTTGCCTATTGTTTTCCATTCGGTTTATGTGAGCGAACCATCGCAGCTGTTGTCTTTCTATGGTGTTCTTTACTAGTTCTACCTCTAACTCTTTCCTTATTTCTACGTTTCTTAGTCTGTCTCTTTTTGTTACTCCCATGATTCCTCTCAGATACTTCATTTCACTTGCTTGTATTTTGCTCTCTTGTTGTTTAGTAACCGTCCAGCTTTCACTCCCGAACGTTAATATTGGTTTAAAGATCGTGTTATAAACTGTTAATTTTGTCTTTTTGCTTACTTCTTTTTTCCCGACAAAGGTATTACTTAGGGCGTAGTACACTTTGTTGGCACTCTCTGTTCTATTATTTATTTCAGCTTAATTTGCCCATCTTTCTGTATTGTCACTCCCAGATATTTGAAACTGTCTACTTGTTCTATCTCTTGTTCATTAAGTTGGATCTTTGTTTGTATATTGTTCTTTCCGATTACCATTATTTTCGTCGTTTCTGTATTTATCTTTAGGTTGCGTGTTTGTAATGACCTATTCCATGTTTCTAAGTTTTCTTGTAAATCCTTTGCGTTTTTGGCCCATATCATCAGGTCATCTGCAAACGCGCACTCTGTTATGTAGATTGGTTCCAGATATCTATATCCTACTTGTAACTTCTTGATGTGTCCTTTAACTTCTTTTGCTATGTCATGCACAATAATGTTGAAGAGTGTTGGACTCAGGACTCCTCCCTGTCTCATTTCTTCTTTTGTCACAAATTCTTCTGACTCTGAGTTGTTTGCCCTCACATAATTCCGGGTGCTTTTGTACAAGCTTGCTATATTTTTCCTCAATCTATTCCCGATTCCTCTTCTCTTCAGGCGGTCCCAAAGCATTTCCCGCGGTACACTATCGAAAACCTTCTGGAGGTCAATAAACGCCACATATATATCATTACTGAAATGATTTTCTATCACTTGCTTTATCGTAAATATGTGGTCTTGGATTCCTCTCCCCTTTCTGAATCCACTTTGCGACTCCTCCATTTGCGTCTCTATTATTGTTTTCAGTCTATTGTCTAGTAGTCTCTCATATACTTTAGATACATTACTTAGTAGTGTTAGCCTTCTATAATTGTTGCAGTCTCGTTTATTGCTCTTTTCATGTATAGGTAATATTATTCCCAGTTCCCACTTTGTTGGTATTGTGGACTCCTTCGAAATTTTATTCATCAGTATTTTTAGCATCTCAATTCCATTATTCCCTAGTAGTTTCAGCATTTCCGAGGTTATTCCATCATATCCTGTCGCTTTGCCTCTCTTGAGCATCTTTACAGCTTCTATTATTTCATTTGAACTGAATTCTTCTTCTTGTTCATTGCCCTCCTCCTCCCATTCTATATTTTCATCTTCCTTATCCTGATTGTCTGTTTGGACTGAGTTTAGCAATTCCTCGAAATATTCTTTCCAGCGCTTCATTATATCTACCATTTCCGTTAAAGTTCTACCTTCCTTCGATGTAATGTATTGGGTTTTGTTTTTTTACACTTTCTCATCGTTTTAAGAATTTTATAGAACAGCTTCTGATTCCCTATACTGCCCTTTTCTATCTTCTCGCCAAATTACTTCAATGATTTTAGTTTCGCTCTCTTTACCAGTTGCTTGACTCTTGTTCTCTGTTATACTAATACTATTTTAATAAATGTTCAAAGCGTGCTCCTTGAACTTCTTGGCAATAGAAAAACCTATTTAATATCGCTTTCCGTACTTTCTGGAAAGTTTCAACTCCGGTATTTGCACAAGCCTCTGTTATTTTACGTCGTAAATCCAAAAGGGAATCGGGTTCTGTTTGAAAAACTTTCGATTTAAGATACCCCCACAAAGAAAAGTTCAACGGAGTCGCGGAGGCCATTCTGTTGGACCACGACGACCAATCCATCGTCGAGGATACGTTGCATCGAGATCATTGCGAACTTGTCTGCTAAAATGCGGAGGAATGCCATTTTGCTGGAATATGATATCCATGTCAAATTCGTTTGGATTATTTTCAGCAACCTCAACTATTAATGGATGTTTGAGGTTTTCCAGCATGTTCAAGTACAATTCCGTCGATAAATAAGAGACCTACGATATGGCCGCCAAGTATTCCTATACACACATTCAATTTTTGCTGAAACTGGGTGTGACCTTCGCGGAAAACATGGGGATTTTCATCGTACCAATATCTTACATTTTGTATATTAACAAACCCATTTAAAAAAATGTGTATTCGTCATTAAAACAAAGATAGAATGGGTTTCTTGCAATGGTTTGGGTCATGAATTCACAAAATTTAATGCGTCTATCCGATCCGGAAGATGATACATCTTCAATCAACTGGTGTAAAATCTTTATTTAGTATGGATGGAACTTATGCCGTTTTCAAAACTTTTTGACAGTGGTCGCAGATACATCACATATCGCCGCTACATGTGAAGTTGATTGCTGAGAATGTACTACCATTTCACCGACTATCTGAATTTGTTTGTCGTCTGAAATTGCGGGTCGTCCAGGGTTTTTCCTGTTTTGCACACTTCCAGTGATAATAAATTTTTGCGCAAGTTCTCTTAAATATGTCCTCGAAATAGGACGGTCGGGAAAACGTAAATTAAATATTCTTTCAGCTTCGTGAAGGTTTCGATTGGCTTCAGCAAAAATAAAAACTGCTTCAGTTTTTTCCTGCAAAGTTCGAACATTCGCCATAATTATTGTTAGTATCACCGGTTTTAACACTCAATATTTAAACGTGAGCAAACACAATAACTGAATTAAAGTGACCGAACAGTAAGACTAATTATTTCAATTGTTTTACTTCTGTTGTTTCGCCTCCTACATTTTTTTAGCGTTTTGCTTAATATCAGAAACAGATGATTTGGAAGTCTGTCATTTTTTTGAATCTATCAAATTTTCCCAAAATTTAGAATTATACTCTACTCAAAGAGACATTTCAAATGAGGTGTCACTCGACCCCCATTGCCCTTTAAAAAAATATTTCCAAATGGCACCTAGCCACCATTTTCAAAGTTATAACATTTAAATATGTACTAAAACGTAGTATTTAGCCTCCCATTAAAATACTCAAGAAGAAGAAATATCAACTCGTTCAAAAGTTAGTAGGGGCTAGAGGATATTTTACGACCGCATTGTATAATAAATAATATATCATATACAGGGTGAGTCTGCTAAGACGAATCAGCTCGGTTATTTAAAATATTACAAAAATTGTTTTTGGACAGATTTTAATAGCCAATGGCCCCTATGTATAGGCTCCATTTTTTGCTTATTCCAACGAGGTTAACTAATTTTTAGAAATAGTTTATAAAAATAATGTTTCAAACATAAAAACTTTTAAGTTTGATTATTGCTTGAAACGTTGTTTTTAAATATCTTTTACTTAAGAGTTCTACTAAAATATTGATATAAATGCTGTGAATGTAGTCTGAGAGTTCAAATTAGTGCGGTATTAACGTAAAATCAAAAATTAAACAAAGAAGCATCTAGCGGACAGCATATACCAGCAAAACAAAATTGAGCCGGTGAGCTATTGGAAAATAGTAAAATAAAATTATTTTCACTAAATAAACAATATTAGGTAAAACCCCAATTGTTAATCCTCTTAACAAAAACCGAAATTTAAATATGAAAAAGTTTTTTAATGACACCGCCCAAGGGTTTTCAGCGCTATAGCCTGACCATTCATCAGAACAGCCCATTTAGATTACTCATTGCGCGATATCATTCTTTTATATAATAGTGATACTCCGGAAATTAGGTCTTCTCATTATTTTAAAAATTAATTTAAATTAAGTAAATTAACGCCCTAATGACTACAATCGATAACAGCTGGCACATATTAATGTGAAATTTAAAAGTATCTGAGAGGATAGTATCGGCGCTACTCTGTTTTCCCGGTATGTGACGTTTCTTTGTTTTATTTTCAATTTTACGTTAATACTGCATAATTTGAACTGGCAGACTAAATTCAAAATATTTTTTTTTAATTATTGTAGGGGAATTCTTAATATAAACAATTTTTATGATGAGCTTTTTAGAAAGCAACGTTTTTAAGCAATGATCACCACTAAAAGTGTGATTTTTGAAAATTATCATTAGAATATACAAAAAATATTTTTGGTTGTGTGTATGCATAGGCACTGCCAACAATCGGTAAAAAATAATTTTTTTTAATATTTTCCACGGGGTGACCCTGATTCAGTACATTTTTATCGCTATAATACAGTCTAACCCGATTATAATAATACCTCCCATTAGGGAAATTTTATAAATTATTTTCAGTACTTAAAACACCATATTTATTATCAACAAAAGTATATTTACAAATTCAAAAATTTTCCAAAACCCTAAAATATCCGATAGCTGCCATCAAAAAGCAAATAGCTACATTACATACATTTAAACTGTGGCATTTTATGTGCTTTGCATAAAAAATTACAACATTTAATAAAAGCCATATTTCGTTACTTCAAGTATTTAATAAAAAAATCATAAATAGTATCCATTTCAGAAAATGCCTAAATTTAAGAATTATCTAAAATGCACTATAATAAATATCGCTGTAAATTGATACAATCAACCCAGAAATATTCTGTCATGGACGTAATAAATCCTAAAAATATTTTAATTTTTCGCGTTGTTTCCGTGTAAACAGAAATATTGATATATCTAACCCAGAATAATATTAAAAGCAAAGATTTTTTTAGACAATGTTTGGTTGAATATTATACCTAGAAATACCCTTTCCAGGAAATACAAATATGTGGGCGTCCTTTACATACTAGCCATTCATGCAACATGCACCCTAAACTTCCTTAAGTGAAATACGGTCGCCTCAGCCGGAGTTCGACCACGCCGCCGATCGGACCGCATTTCACTGTGACCTCGACTAACAACGAGTATTCGCACTGCCCCATCGAGGTCCCTATTGGACCTGCTTCTTATTTTTAAAGTTTTATTCATTATTTAAAGTAATTAATGTTCTAGAAGTTTCTTTTAATATGAAGTTTAGACCATTCAATTAACTTGGTTAAATTCGCTGCCTGGAAAAATTTTGGTGTATTCTTGTTTGTTATGGGGACCCAATAAATATCTACCTTGAAAAACGTATTAATATTTGATTTCAAGTCAGTCAATGCAAGGATATTATTGGCTATACCTATCGCCCTGTACGTACTTAAAAAATGTTGCTGACTGTGTATAGAGAAGTAATGTTTTATTGACCATTGTCACAACTATATTAAATATCTTAATTAAAAGATACGGTATTGCATACAAAATATAATGTACAGGATGTCCGGGATAAGATGATGTATATGAGGACCTCCAAAAAATACCTTGTTTTACGTAGAATTGGGTTATTATTTTCACAAAAATATGTGATTTATATTTACAGAGTAGGTAACAAGTATGGCGACGCCGATTTTCTACCGCTAAGATTGATTTCAAATAAAAAACTATTTCGACTGAACATTTTCCCGGAAATTTTATCCTGCAATAAATTGTCGACTAAGTACGTTAAAGATTTTACTGTTCCTTCAAGGCGAACGGCACTAATTTTAAACACTGTAAGTGACACTTTCTACAGAACTTCCTGTATAGAATTTTTAACCCTAATAGCAAAAATGATTGCAAAACAACCACGCATTGACTTATGAAAACATGCAATTCTAACTAAAAAACCATAATAATAATACCGGGTGGCCACGAGATGAGGCAACAGAATGTAACTTTTTGTTTTCAAACCTATTATTTCGTAATTTTTAAATGAGATATAACCTCTAAATGTACAACTTTAACAATTTTTAAACCTTAACAATTTTTAAACCTTAACTTTTATTTCCGGTTTGGCCAGAACTGATACTTTCATTTTTAAATACTTACAACTACCGCAGTTTTTGTGACAATTTTATTCATCTTAAAATTTGTAACAGAACAGAAACAGCGCTATAGTCTGTCCGCAGTTACGAGCGGACTACAGGATTAAATATAATAGGACAACCACAATACTGTCTCTTCCTTTATGTTACATTACTTATACGCGAATTTTAAATACGCCCCAACTATTACGTCTGTTGACGAGTTACCGAATGTTAATGTTAATGAACATGAAGTTCCCTAAGTAAAAAAATGCAAGATGCGAATACGCTCACTTACCTGTCTATAACCGGTTTAATAGTAAAAACAGATTATTGTGCGATAAGGGATCTTACGAAGGTATAGAATGGTTATTGCATACGGCCATAACTTAAAGATGTATAAACAATTAAAAATTCCATACCTTCGTAATATCTCTAATCACACAATACTATTTTTACTGTTAGACGCGTTGTAGACAGGTAAACGAGCATATCGGCGGCTTTCTTATATCAAGAGATCCAAAAAAAGCTGATCCCAGCGGGCTGTGGAATGAGAAGTCACGTCTCTTCTAGACTAAAGGAATGTTTATAATATATTCTTTGAGGCTTTCGCGGTTTCTCGAACTGTCAATATTACAATTTACTTTCGGCTTAGACCGCGTCG
>JABXWE010001662.1:0-44771 GCA_014611495.1 Limonius californicus
CTTTTGAGTAACAATTTTGTATGCGTCTCCCCACGGATTATTTTCTACTTCATTACATAGGTCTTTCCATTTTTGGGACTTGGAAGTCGCTTATAGGAGTTTCTCGCCTCTTTCCACTCGTTTTTTGCGCCTTCTTTTTGTCTCCATCCCATCCCCGGGTTTCTCTGGGCCCGCGTGTGAGCTCTCCTGAGGGTGTGGCAGACCTTTCTAGCCTGGTTTATCGCGTCCGACCACCAGTATATCGGTTTCCTCTGGAATTGCCTGCCTTTTGCCTTGAGAATCTTTTGGCAGCTCTCCCTCACAGCCTTCACGTACGTCTCCGGGTCAATGGTCGCTATTGTAGCCAATCTGCTGGCGATCTCGTTTTGTAGTTCTTCTCTCTTATCGTCTCTCATGGCCCAGCCGGCTGCTTGTCTGCTATGATCTGTCCTGGGATGGTCTTCCTCTAATATTTCGTAGGTAATGTTTTGGTGGAGGCTAAAATTCTCCTCTTCGTGGACTCTCCAGTTGGCTATTCTGTGAGCTATTCCAGGTGAGCAAAAAGTGACGTCTAGGTGAGACTCCTACCCGTTCCTCACGAAGGTAGGGGCACCTCCCACATTTGCACCGCGTAGCCATTCTGGATCAGCCACTCCGCCACCTCCTCGCCCCTTCTATCACTCCGCCGGGAGCCCCACATGGGGGATTTAGCGTTAATGTCTCCTGCAATGATGACGTGCCCCCTGGCTGCCAATTAGGTACTGGTTATCGAACTGAAGGAAAAGTATTCTGCACTGGTTATTGTTATGTGTTTTCTCTTTCAAGTTCTACTCTATCGCATTTGGTATGTTGCCGATCCATCTAGTAAGGGGTTTCTGCATTCTCTTTTTCGTTTCTGATGTCTGTCATACTATGTTATTTGCTGGTATTATGCCATTATAACTTGAATTAGCATTTATGGTATTCTTAGTTTTTGAATATTCATTGCTGTTGGCATCCATGTTTTTCCCAGCATATAGGTAGTGTTCATCTGCATTACTTGTATATTTTACTGTAAATTTCTATATCCTGAATGTCGACCAACCAAGCTCTATTCTTCTATCGCCTTTCTTTGTTCAATTTTCTGCAATAAATAGCATGAGGTAGATTGTACGTATGTTCCAGCTTTCTATAGTTTTTCTAAGTATCTTCACATAAATTCTGTCTTATTCTAAGTCATCTGTTGCTTTTTTGTCTTTTCTTCATTGATAATTGTAACAATTACTTTACTTCTGATTTACATTTATTAGCATTTCATATACATCATGAAGTATAAGTAGGACGCCGCCCCCAAATCAAGTGATTCAATCATTTTCTGTTTATAGTTAGTAATCCTTTACTGGCAGGGCCTTGTTAGGGCGGAATTCCAGAATCTAGCGAATCTGAACGGAACATTATCAGGGCGGCAAAATGCCGTTAGCTAATATGAGTATTAACCATTTGCAAATACATTTCTTTTTAAAAAGTTTTATGTTGTAGTGCCCTAAAGGGGCGGTTATTGCTTCTAAAAACTCCTTTAGAAGAAAAGGCGGATGGTGCTGGGGATTAGCTTCCAGGTGCCTTTAGCTATTTCTTGAAACCTGCTCGTTTACAGTTTATAGATGGTGAGCAATACTATCTTTGTTAATACCGGAAAAACGCATAACGAACGATATCTACTACGTCATTGCCGCCTCTACATACCACCACCACCCCGAAACTCATTACTGGCTTGTGCATGGAAGATTCTATCCAACGTTTGTTTAAGAAGTCGTATTATTGAAAGCTGCGTTTTCTGGTCATTTTTAAAAGTGTGCCCTATTCTTACACCTCTGCTGTCTCTGTAAAATTTGCTGAGATATATTATTATTCATCGTTGGCGTTCCTGTTTTACCATCTTTGCTATTGCTGCAAATAGTACCGCGAAATATCATCCATCGCTGGTTGAAAAATTCTTGAAGGCCCATTTTCTAAGTGTCTTCCGGTCGTGTTTAAAAATGTTGTTGTCCTAACATCTTTGCTGCAAATCTTACTTTTTAAGAAACCTACTTATATCGGTTCAATTTTCACTGATAATGGAGAAGATTCTTCTAGTGACTCTGTCTCTCCAACTTTTTGGTATTTTTGCTCCTTCTAAAGTGCAGTTTTTCTTCTCTATTTCTTCTAAAATATTATTTTCATAAATAAACAATATTCATTTGAAATTACATATGATGTAATTAATGATTCTCCTTCCAAGGAACTATTAAACAACTACATTTGGTAGATAATAGAGAGCTTTCAAAATAGTGTCATATATGAGGGGAACTCAAATACTTATCTATCTAGCCATGAAAATAATGGCTGACTAGCCTATGTTATTAATGTTATATTTTCACATGTTTTTAACAGTTGTGTATGCAATTTTGTTTAGTCCTGCACACTCATTTCAAAAATATTGTGTTCAGTTATATTGAAAATGAATGCTGTAGAACTTGAACACCGCAGTGTAATTAAATGCTTGCTAAAAGAAGGGAACGGGCCAAAAACTATCTATGACAGAATGACGGCGATCTATGGAGAAGAATCTTCGTCCTAAAATAAGTTTACATTTTGCGTAAAGAATTTCGTTGGGGACGGGAATCCGTTGAAGGTAACTCCAAACCGGACAAACCTTCAAATGCGACTAATGATGGAAAGTGCCCGAAAGTTGAGGCTATACTGCTGGAGGATCAACGTTTGAAAGTTGCAACTACACCTTCAAAATTAGGAATTAATGAGGGTAGCGTTATTACCATTTTACGCGATAAATTAGGCACGAGTAAGGTGTCAGCGCAGTGAACTCCAAGGTTCCTGACTCCGGAACAAAAATTTCACCGCCAACAAATTTGCGACCAACATTAGTCCATTTTAGAGAAGAATTCAAAGTTTCTATCATGAATGGTAATTGGTGACGAAACTTGGGTTCAGTACTGGAATTTTGAGACAAAAGAAGAATCCAAGCAATAGGTCCATCTGCTTAGAGGTTAGTGGCCACAATTTTCTGGGGCATAGAAGGGATATTTATAATCAAATGTATTTCAGGAGGGACTACACTTATGCCAATACTCTAAAAAAATCTAAGAAACACCATTTGTGAAAAATAACAACATTTGCGGCAGAAAATCATCTTGCTGTTACATGACAATGCACGAGTCCACAATGCTTGAAAGGTCGTGCCTATTTTAAAAGAATGCAGGTTTCAGATGATTGACCGCCCACCTTACAGCCTAGATATGGCAAAATTCGATTTTTATTTGTTTAGAAAACTGAAGAAATATTTAACAGGACGAAGATTTTACTAAGATATCAAACTGAAACAAGCCGTCGATGACTACTTCGCTAGTCAACCAAAAGAATTTTGGTAAGGTAAAGCCAATTTCCGGAGAGATGGCGTAAGTTCGTTAATATAGATGGATGCTATATTGAAAAAATAATAATTAACATTTTTGTGTCTCTTTTGTTTCATGACTAGGTAGGTACATTTTTGAATTCCTCTTGTATTAGAGAAATAGGTTCTAAATCATGTTCTGCACTAACTAGCTCCTGATCAAGGCAGACATCACTTATTTAGTTCCGATATTTAATTGGAACGGCTTTAAACTTGGCTTGAAGGTGGAAATTACCTACATTTTACAAAGTACGTGCCATTAAGGCGAAACTGGTGTAGGGTATGAGTTTGGTATTTAAATTTGGTAGCGCGCAACTTAAACCAATTACAGCAAAGCGTAATTTCAGCTTTTTATGTGAACTCAGCAGATCGAAAAGGAAACCGCACCTTCGCTCATACATAAATATTTTTATGACTATGAAAGCACGTATATTAAATATTAACATGCTGTAAGCCACTGATTTCAACAGAGGAATATTTATTTATCTTCTCTTTGCTTTGCAGGCAAAGCAGTTATTAATATTTAAATTGTTTTGAAGAGCAACAACATTTTTGTTATAATTACTGTAGGTTTCATTGAATTCAAGTAAGATGTATTTTGTAATTCGTATTATTATTATTAATATTTACATAATAGTATGATTCTCATAACAACGGTAGATAGACAGCCTAGTATGCTTCTAAATGGTTTCTGAATGGTTCGCGAAACACGATCACCGGAAAACAGTTTTTATTGATACGAATAAGTGCACTTCGCCCTTTCAAGTTGCAGCCCATGCATAGATCCTTCTGAAAGTGCCAGGTACCGACAGTTAACCGGGAGTCAAATCTACCTTGGTGTGCTTCCGCCTTGCCTCAAAATTGCCCACGAAATATATACAAAATGGAAAGTAAACAAAACAGCAAGTTGTAGGTAATCAAAGACTAGTTGTAAATATATTTAGTGTAACAAAAGATAACGTTGGTATACTTACAACCCAAAAACGTTCAAACGAGGACCTACTTTAAGGTAAATCTATACCAAACGGTCTTCGAGACATCCGAAGCTGTTGATCGAGCCGCCACTAACTACAATATTAAAGGTAAGGTTTAAAAAAAGGACGAAAACTGCGTAGTCAATGTTAACGAAGTTCAGAACACAAATGCGAGTAATTACTAAATCTACTAAACAATTGGCAAGAGGAAGTTGCTTAAATTCTTGATAATGCAACTATTTTTACTTCGCAAAAATCGAAGTACTTAGTAAACTAGTTATCACGGCTTGCAATCGTCCCTACAATTTAATAATATGGATGGTTTTTACCGTAAGTCTGCGTTGAGGTGGAGACAACCAGAAGATAATTTAATGCTCTTCGGACGCCTCTGAAGCAGACAGATGAGAAGAACAGAGACAGCTTAGCCGACGTCACTGCATGATGGCGTCAGATTGCCCAATATTTCATCAGATTATGTAATATTACACCAGATTGTATAATCGGAATAACAGTAAAAATACCGACAAAGATATGTGTGTTTTAGAAGGTGAAAACAATAATTTACGGTACAGATTTCAGGCTGGAACTATATATTTTTACGGAAACGTTAACAGGGGCAATAGCTTAATTTTATCAATGTCGAACGATAAAAGAAGCCATGCGGTGTTCCCAACTGTTACTGACTGTTGCACATTATCTGAACTTATCGAGTTTTGTTACTGTGAACAACTTAGCTCCCATACTAATTTCACCGAGCGCGACACGTGAGCATTCTACCAGCGATCTCCTAAGGCTGTTAAATCTGCCTATGCATATTTTTGGTTGGTATGGTGTCACTTTTAGTTTTAACAACATAATAGAACTGGTTTTATTAAGATCATACAAATTTTTATCTTAACTTCATTGCCAAAATATTTGTTTAGTCAAATGGCCTTCTTAAGATTATTATATAATATTCCATTTGCCTTTGGACTTTACGCTGGAGTAGATGTTTTATTATTTAATAAGCTGCTGTAATAATTAATTACAGTTCAATGCCTGTTATGCCAATGACATTACTATTGATTTTGACTTAGCTACGGTCAAAGTTTGACATATTGTTGTAGAATTCCTTTTACTTGCATATATTTTCATTTTATAATCTTACACGCTTTCGTAGCTTTCTGCAATGATGCTATCCTTGGTTCCGGAAGCGTATAGCATTATCATCATCATAACATATTATATTTTTCCTCCTTGTGCTATTCTATAAACTTTCTAATTGCTTTATTTCCTAAATAATATTATCTATGATAACACTAAACAGTAATAGTAATAATGAATAATATCGGTTTACCATCACGCAAAAATGTTTGTAAATTTAGAAATATTATAAATATTTTTAATGTTATTTACAAAATTCAAAATCCGTTAATATTTGGCTCATGGTTTTCCTTATGCTGCCAATACACATTATTTTCTTGCTAGTTTATAGACTTTAGCGTCTTACAAATATTCTCTTATGGATATTGTAACGATTTCCGCGCCTAACAGAAGACAACCCGTTTTATGTATATAGCAATTTTAATATTTCGAAGTTCATTCAGGTCAAAACGACGCTGCGCGGTTTTCAGTTTAAAATTTTGGGGGAAGAGATTCTAAAAGACAGTTTTCTGTAATTAGGAGTGGGTTAAACGTTGTCAACCTTACCGGACGTTTATTGTGAATAGTGAATAATTTATTGAAATCGTTTGTCGATTGGGAATTAGTTTTCCGCTTTGAGAGTCACTTCACACAGGAGCTTTTACCATAGTTGAAGGGAAACAATTCTCCAGGAATTTATTTTTCAATATAAAATTTACTCCGGTAAAGAATATTTGGTTTGGTGTTATGCCAGAGTCCATCTACTGGTGAGTTGGTTATAACCAGAAATTGTTGTCTTATCGTAATTTCCAGAATCTTAATTCTAATCTCAGATAAATTTAATTAGGCAAAATTCGTACAGCGGGACTTCCAGAAATTAAGACGACACAGTAGAAAACTCTACATTTATACATATTGTTCAAATTGGTACGCTGTCCTCGCCGAGTAACCTTGTGAGGGTTCTTTTCCGAACCGAGTGGACACCTGGGTCTATCGATACAGAGTCTGGTGTACGGTCGAGCTGATTGCTGCTACGTATTGATCAAGGGAAGTACATTTTTAAAAACTGTATAACCTTGTCTTGTTGTTTACGATTTCGTTATGTTTATTTAAGAATCAATTTATTAATTGAATGGGGTCAACGGATTGTGTCATTGGGATTTAATTGGGATTATGTGTACATATGAAATACTATTGTAATATTCCATATTCCAATTTTACGTAAAGCAGATATACAGGGTATTCCAATAGTGGGTTGACATTGCGCTTGTAAGAGTTCACGCCTTGACGATAGGTTTTGATCGTTGATCACGCATGTATTCGTGACGCGAAGGCCTTCGAAGTTACGGAATGCGCTAAAAATTTCTAGCATATGGTTGTGTAGCGCAATAAAGGTCCTAAATATTGTTTGAGTGTTGCCAAGTTAATTTTCGTTATATTCCGGTAGACTAACGTAAAATTGGGACTTCTACTTTTATTTTAAATCATTGTTCTTACATAGAAATTTTAGAACTGTGAATGGGTTTTGTTGGTTTATTTAGTAAACAGAGATTTGGTTGCAACTTGTCTTTTATTTTACGACGAAGTGTTTGGATTTAAGTCTACTTAAAGGATAGATATACATAATATAAAGGTAGGTGATTATTTGTCTTGGGGTCCGACTTCTCATTTAGCACCTCGGACGATGCTAGAAAATTATAAGTCGGTGGCGCCTATTAATTATTTGTTTTGAACGCCTCGGTTGGGTTTCCGGGAATCTGGCATCTGTCAATGTGTAATTGTCTACCTAAACAGTGGCGGAGTGATGAGGTTGTTTTTGTATTTCAACCAATTGTTGTATATAGTTAAGATTAAAGGCGTGACAATATAAATCAGAAAATTGGGAAAATATTTGAATATTTTCTAAATATGGCATTTATATCTTTAAAAAGCGTCTAGTATCTACTTATACTGTTCTAGCAATCTGTACGGAGGATGAGGTAAAGACTGAATGCCATTTACGACGGCACATTGTCATCGTGAAATGTTGTACTAACAACGCTAGCACATTCGTTGTGCTATTTAGAATGCAAATCATACGCTTTGCTAAACAGAAGTACATTAAAATACATAAAAAAATAAGTTATGCTTTCTAAAACTACTTAGAAACCCTAAAAAGAGGGTAACACAGAATAATAAATTCATAAAATTATCTTGGTTTTACCTTGACCACAGAATACCTTGACATTTATTGGTTGCTAGCAGATAATGTTCATAGTTTTTATCTCACAATACCGTGCAGGAATTTTTATATTTTATCTTTTATGATTCGACACGATACCAGATATATCACTCATTCCGTTTTTATTTTGACTGGACACGCACACTCGAACTGTCGAGCGTATCTCTCAATCTCAATCCCAACATCTCACCTGCAGAGAAAGATGCCATCAAATTCCATTTTGGCGTCCTCAGATGTGTTATCGAGATTGCAACAAGACACAATTTACATTTCCATTACTCAAGAATATTAGCAGCAACGTTTCGGTTTGCTAACTAGGAAGCTTTAGCCCAATGTAATATTGAAGTAATGTTACTCAAAATAAATACTAGGAATTGTAATTCCTAGTTCCTAGTGAACAGTAAATGCTTTCCGTCGAGTAAATACGGCTAGGCCAATATGATAATGGCATAAGCGCGTTGTTTGTTTTAAAAATAACGTACTTGGGTTATAAACTAAATTCAACCCCAAGCGCTAGTGGGTTAAGTTTACGTAATTGAATGTAGTCGAGTTCTAGAGTAACCAATTAAATGTTAGGTTAAATTTGCCATCTAGACGGAAATTTCTATCTCCAGAAAGCGTAATATTCCACGAAAAAGCTTCTCATCGTCTGTCAGAACGACGTGCAAATTCTTTCTGTACACATTAAAGCTTAAAAAGCTTGCGTAGTAAATTAAATTCTATCGTAGTATCTACACAGAACAAACTGAACATTGACGAACTGTACGGAAACATAAGTTTGTGATGAAAATTTATTTCGCTTTGTCTTTGTGCTAACTACTTCCGTCTGATCGCAGAAGTCAACGTCAAGAAATTAAATAAAATATAGCGTGACGTTAAACTTCTTTGTGTTCTGCTCTTTGTCTTAATATTATATCTTACGAAGCATCGCCTCTGCCTAGACATAAAAGGCATTATGCGTTCGTACAAAAGATAAAAAAATAAAATGTAGAGGAATAAGATATCTTTCAAGAAAATGCTGTACATTGGTGTACACCGTGTAAATAACAGCGTGCGACGTAATCAACCCAGATTAAACGGAAGGCTCTTCTGTAAAAATATGAAGTTACACCAACAACCAGAGAAGGAAATTAACAGCACGAAGGAGCATAATTAGTGTAATTTTTCAACTGTATTCAAGATATCTACTCTTCATTATGTGCGTTCGAGTTTTCCCTTTCTTCTTTAATTTACTTACGCCAGAAAGTGTTTTATATCAGTTTTTAACTGTTATTTGAGAAGAACAACATTGTTACAGCAGCCTAGTTTTTTAAATAAATAGACAGTATTTATTTAATAATACCACTTTTGGAACATTCCTACCGAATTATTATATTTTCTACAGTACCGAATTTATAGAAAAGATTTCGCATAGGTCTGTGGATTTACCATTAATTAAAATTTGAGTACTCCATGTTCGAGTCCCACACTTGCCGTAACAACTATGTGATTTTTCAAGAGAGTTAAAGTCTTTATCTCGATTGTGTCTTAAGTAAATACTTGGGGGTGACATACTATGGTAATAATAACCGCCTGGTTTCGAAAACTTTAACTTTAATATCATTTCCAAGGAGCGGTAAAAAACAGTAATTGAATTTTCAATTTAATATAATATTGATTTCTCTTACGATATAGCAGCGGTGATAGGATACAGGTCATTTAACAACTTCTGTAGAACACTTTGTTAGTTAATTGCTGAAAATATTTTAAATAAAAAATGTAACTACTCAAATATTGTAATGGCATGTTCAATTCAAAACTTTAATAGCAAAGTGGCCGTTAACAGAAGAAAACAAAATATGTAAAAAACAAAATAGAAACATTTGTTCCTTGTAATAAATGCTTAAAGTATATTCCTTCAGCTTGAATGCAGGTTTGACACCGGTGAATCATACAATCGAAACATTACGTTGTTACTACATATTAAATTTCAGTTAACGCACTGCGATTCTATCAAGCAATTGCCCATCAGTATGTTCTTCAACACTGTATACCAGCTGCTTTAGGTGTCTCCAAAGAGCAAAATTCAGAAGATGTGATATGGTATGCCGTAGAAGCACAGAGAACATTTCCATTGGAATATCCGCAAACGAAACTATATTAGCATATTTACCTGCAGTAAAATCTTCCACTATATATAAAAATTGGTAGGTTCAGCAATATTAAGACAATATTGTCAGTTGCTGTAGTAAATAAGTACTTCCAATAATTAATTGAATGTTGTTTTGTTTCCTTACAGGCCACTTAATATTAAAGTTGTGAATTAATTATGTCATTAAAACTAATAGCTATGTTTTTTACACTATGGAGGACTCTGTATATTACAATGTTGCTTTAACATTTATTTATTAAAACTGTTGATAAAACGGAATTTATACACTTTATACAACAATAATGGTAAATATTATTTCTAGCTTCCTAGTAGGCTTGTGTGACTACTATCGGGTTTGGCTGATGCTATGTATTTAGTTGCTCAAGAGCGCCATCAGTGCAATTTCTTAAGTATTTGTCTCGGAATTCCCTTCCAATCAACCACCTGAGAACTGTATCAGTGATAGTGACCCCATGTTGTTATTATGTGGCTGTATAAGTTCTAAAAGATTCCCTCAATTCGACTCTGCCTATAAGTTTGGGTCATCGTTTTAGAATTTAATTACGGTACTGAGTAATATTGGTAATACCATAAGGTAACAACATAAGAAAATAGCGTAATCTCCTTTAAACCATTGGAACGTAAACCTGGTCATATAAAACACATTGAAGCATGATATCAAATTTGTTTTATACCATGGGTCGGCAACCTTCTCCAAGAATCCGACCACTTGAGTAACCAATAAGTGGTGGTGGGCGGACGTTATGCGACACCAGGGCTTTTTGTAAGCTTAGTTTAAAACCAATGAATTTATTTTAACCCTTGAGTCAGGAGGTAGTATATATTTCGATCCTCGAAATATTAAATCTGCTCCTGCGGGTAGGGCATTGAAGCCGGGGTGACTATGCTCCGGGTATGTACCCTCCATTCAGTGTGCCAGCTGGCATGGTGGCAGTCACTACTGCAAGCTGTTGGGGTTAGGTTCTAGTACAACACGTCACAGATTCACTATGATACAATCAGTTTTACGATTAGCTACTCCAATAGAAGGAACCAATCGAAATGTGACAGCCGACAGTTGGCCCTCGAAGCAAACCGCTGCAAAAATTTTCAATATTTGGTTATGTTGCTGAATGAGTGAACGAATTAAAAATTTTTATTTTCTGATTACTTTAAGGAGAAAGGGGAAGTGAAGCTGGTATACAAACATATACCAACTCCCGGTTAGTGTGACAATTCTTTTATTTCTCGACCTAAGGGTTAAGGTTCCTTCAGTAATAATAATGAAAACAAAAAATAAGTGGTAGAAAAGAGTTGTTTGACGAAAGTACGCGAATCACTCGATAGGTCCTAGAGGGCTCCATGCTGCCCGCGACTCGCGAGTTGCCGACCCCTTGTTTATACCATCCGTGCAGTATTTTATATTACCAGACTCTGCGGTTATCAAACGGTGTGTATTAAACACTATAATTTTTAATCAATTATGGCTAATACTGAACAGTTAATGCTTCAAACAGATTTCGTTTGTCCTAGTTATTCGTACAGTGACTGGAATATCTAACTATACCTTTTAATTCTGCTCAATAGGTATTTATTTTTCCAGCGTTATCCTTTGATAGTTATACAGCAAGCTCGATTACACAGCATATGAACTGATTGCAAATAATTATTTCAACTACTGAATGGAGAACGCGGCTGCAACTATTTGAATTACCAGAAGCACCATAGTGGGTCTTGTGAGATTTGCGAATGTATTTGTAAATAATTAAAGCGAGGTTTGGTAAATGGTGAACTAAATTTCCTGCATTCTTTGAGAACTTCAATATACTTACAAAGAAAATAGTAAAAGTTACGGAAATAAATATAAGTAAGCAAAGAGCAAGTTTCTGAAGAACGATAAGTATGCAACCTGTATAAAATATGTATTGCAAACAATACAGTAAATTTTTTTAAGAAATTTACCAATTGCCACTGTGTACTTTTGGTACCATAGGTACTTCTGGGGTTACAATTGCTATGAAAAGTGGAAAATGGAACCAGGGAAAGGCTATTCAACTTAAACCTTGAAATGATGAAGAAGAACACGAAAATCATTGAAATTCCATTAATTAGATATTTATTATTATATTATTATTAAATTGTGTAATGTTTATCACTTCAAGCTTTACAAAAGGTAAACACGTTTATTAAAAAAAATTGTGTCTTATGACACTATATAAATTGTACCACGCCTAACTGTATTTGAAAATTTATCATAAATGTAGTTTCAAATTATTTTTTTATAATTATGTACTAGATTAAAAAAGCAGCTGTCGTTGACAAGGTTGAAGAGGATTGACTTGTCCAGGCAGGTTTGGTGTGCAAATTCTAACGAATGTTCATTTTTTGTTTCTGATGTTTTGGTACGGTCGAACACAATCCTAATCGTGGTTGTCTACAACTCTACACAATAGAAATTCGAGTTCCTTATTACTTTACAATATGCAAAGTAACCTTAATTGATGTGCGGCTGCCAAGCTATAATAATAGTCTCTTTATTAAATGAAGACGACGGCGATTAGGTTCTTCTTTTAACCAAGTAAGTAATTTCTACGAGTGAAATAAATGTTAACCGGTAATGTATGTTAGACAGAGAAATTGCTAAATGATTATCTAGCGTGTGAAATAAACATCATTTGCAAGGTCTTGGCAATTATAAGGAGTGGATTATCTAAGATGTATTTAGGTTTCCTAATAAGTAAACTACCTTGAGCAATTTGTTATAAAATCGAAAGCTATTCCCTCCTGCGATACACCTTTTATAATGTAAATAGCAAGCTGTTTTGTTTCCAACATCGTACTAATTTGATCCTTAAAAACATGATACTTTTAAGCATAAAACTATAGTTATAATTAAATCCGTTATAATTGTTGTACGAGGATTGTTCAACTGAAACCCATCTTCGATCAACTTAGCCTTGAAAACAAATGCAATAAATCAAAGGACGTTTGTTAATGTTAATAGCGTTTGTAAGCAACACATTAATAAGTTTCTGGCGTTTGAATTTGACTTTGACTTTTAAAACTTCGTTTTTGAAATGGCGTTTGTTGTTAAAAGTCAGTCCAAGTTTGATCACCGTGCGGTCCTACAGCTCTCTCGCGCTGAGGGTGTGCAGCCATTGCAGATTCATATGCGAATGCAAGCAGTGTATGGAAATGCATGTATTGCGTACACAACTGTGAAGGAATTGTGCCGCAAATTTAAGAATGAAAAAGAGCTGACTATGGATGAGCCACGACCAGGTGCACGTATGGTGCATTAACAGAAAATAATATGGCATGTGTAGAACACCTTATTAGAGAAAATCGTCGAATTTCAATTAGAGAACTTTCAGAAATTGTTGTGGCGAGTGTAGGGTCTGTCCATAGTATTGTTCGTAATCTGGGTTACAGCAAAGTTCGTTAGCAATGGATTCATTGTCTATTATCTAATGAACAAAAATGCTTGCGAAAGAGCTTATCTCTGCGACACCTCACGGACTATAGGCAAAATGGTGATGACCTTATTCTGTCAATAGTTGCTGGTGACGGAAGTTGGTGCCATTGCTACGAGCCATTCAGTAAGATATCGTCGATGCAGTGGAAACATTCAAGTTCACTACAATCGAAGAACTTTAAAGCACGGCCTTCTGCAGGCAAGGTGATGGATCTGAACATTTTTTTTTCGACTATGTTGATAGAGTTTAAGAAACCTGGAGTAAATATCAATGCAAATTTGTACTATGAAACGTTGAACAAGCAACATTAAGCAATAAAAGATAAACGTCCAGGAAAACTTACGCATGGGGTAATTTTGCTGTACGACAATTCCAGGCCTCATGATGCTAATGTGGCAAAATAAAATCTTCAACGAAAGAAATGGCGGGTTTTAGAGCATCCACCCTATAGCCCGGATCTATCGCCTTACGATTTTCATATTTGTGGACCTCTGCAAAAGGCGTTAAAATGTCGGCATTTTTAGTATGACGCAGAAGTACAGATAACTGTGAAAGACTTCTTGAATCAGCAGCCACAAGAATTCTATGAGTTACGTCGGTTAGTAAAACAATGGGATAAGTGGCTTAACCGTAACGGTAATTATTTGTAATAAAATTGTGAATAAATTTTTTATAAAACAAAGATGGGTTTCAATTGAACACGCCTTGTATATAGGACTAGAAAAACTAATATTTTTGACTTGGTCTTCTTTCCTTTATAATTAAATTGTTTGTGTCAATTTTTATAGCAGGCAATTTAAACAGTTTAAGTGCATTTGCATTTGCATTTTGAAAGTTCCTTTTATCGAACAAGAGTGCAAAGAAAAATTCACTATCCCGTGATGACGGTCCAGCAGTTTAAATGCAGGATGTCCCTGATTTATTCTGCATCCTACATAAAATGTAGGTAAATGTACCAGAAGTTAAAATATTTCTTTCAAAAGGGAAAAAAACGCAAATGTACTGACAAAATTGAAGTAGCTCCTTTTGTTATGGGTGTTTTTTGCCATTCATAATGGCATCCAGAATATGTAAAAGTAAACTTTAGAAGGCCAATCATGAATCAGCCTATATATTTGTCTATTGCTGTGAGTAGGCCTCCCGTATTGTAGTCCAATTACCGAGATCTTTGGCCGCCTGCATCCAGTTTCCCCAGATGCGCCTTATATCGTCGGTCCATCGTGAGGGAGGGCGACCTCTGCTTCGATAGACGTCTGCTCTTGGTCGCCATTCCAATAGTTTTTGGTCCATCTATGGTCTGATAGTCTCGCAACGTGGCCCGCCCAGTTCCACTTAAGTTTGGTGATTTTGTTGATGGCATCTTCCACTCCTCTTCTGCGTCGTATTTCGGTATTCGGTACCTTATCTCTTAAAGATGTACCCAACATTGACCGCTCCATTAGTCTTTGGACGACCTGTATTTTGGTAACGGTCTTCTTTGTCAATGTCAATGTTTCTGCTCCGTAGGTCAAGATCAAGGATGCACATGTTAAAAACGTTCCTTTTCAGACACACAGGAATATTTGACCTACATATTTAGCCCAATTTACCAAAAGCTGCCCATCTTAGTCCTATTCTTCTGGTTATTTCGTGGGTTTGGTTATCTCTACTAATCTTAACCTCGTGACCTAGGAATCTACAGGATGACACCTGCTCTAATAGGACGCCTTCTGCCGATATACCTGAGCTGGGTACTAGCTTTATCATAAATTGGGATTTTGAGAAATTGATGTTTAGTCCGACTTGTCTGGTAGAATTATTTAAGAATTGTTTAAGTCATCTAGCATTTTTGTGCATCATCAAGACGATCCGCGATGAGTATGATATCATTCGCGAATCCTAAGTGGTTGAGGCATTGAAGCGATCCCAATTGTGTTTTTGGAAAGCAAACTCTAGCAGCGTAGTAAAGAGTTTTGCTGATATATTATCGCCTTCGCGAACTCCTCGTTTCATAGGAAATTTGCCTGTATCTTGGTGGAGCCTGACATTAATGTATATATGTATATATGCTTTATGAGCAAAGTGTAACGATGATCAATTCTACACTCTGCTAATGCCTGCAGCATGGCCTTCTGGTTGATGGAATCAAAAGCCTTTTGGAAATCAATGAAAATAAGGATACCCAATATATAACAGAAAATAAAACTACAGCTTATTATAGTTGGAAATAGAAAAACTTTGCAAACAAGTGTTCTGAGAATAGATGAGCTATAGGTAAAATACACAGGAAATTAGGTATATTCGTTAACAGTCTATATTTTCGGGATAGTTGGAACAACAATATAAACTGTATTGCTGTTATTAGTTTATATTAGTTTATATGAAACAAACTTATTTTCACCTTTAATATTGTGAGAAAGTGTAAATCATTAAGACGTGTCGTTTTCACACGAAATTAATAATAAATGTTTCTAAGATGCAGTAAATTCACAAACATATTTTTTAATTTTTTCCAAATTATAAATTGGAATGTGTTTCTTGTTTATGCTATGGAAACAATAACTGTAATACAATTAGTATACTTACTTAAAGTATTCTGGGATCGTAATATCTGTATAACTAACATTTTCATATTTGCCTACAGTTCAGAAAACATGTATAGACTTATTACATTTCATCGGTTACAATACATCAAACTTTGTGATCCTAAATGATTGAGACTGCTAGTTTAAGACTATCATCTAAAAAGTCTGTGATTAGGACGCATTTCAATTAATAGTTTGCAAGTGGATCTATTGCACTATATTACTAATAATAACAAACTCAATTTACTCGTAGATCAAAACACTTTTAGGTTAATTTATCTTTTCATTTGTGTAAAACTGTGGTATTATTCGTCCTTGTGATTTAAACATTTCGAAAACAAAATCATGCATATTTTATGGAAAAAATTTAAGAAAAAAACAGTTTGTAGGTAATTTATGTTCCGCTTCTTTTATTTCCTTAACCGTTTAACAAAAGCACGCACCAAATCTAAACAAGGGATTCTTCTAATTAAATTTCCGAAAGCTGTATTTCGAATAAAGCATCATTATGCGGTATAATAATTTTTAATGTTCTCTGACGGCAAGGAAAGGCAACTTTTATTTAATAAAATGGTTATTGTGCGAATTTATTATGAGTATGCAGATTTAGTTCCATTCTGTCCGCTCCATACTCCCAATATGAAAATATATTGTCATCCCAAAACTTTTTTTCATTTAAATTGGCTTCGAGCAACTTAAATGTCGATTTTATATGTCGGTCTGCGTGTGTATGTAACGCTTTATTTCACAAACTATTGGAAAGATTTTTATAAATTTGACAAGCCGAGGCAAAAATTCATAGGCTTCGATTTGTCCTCGAATCTATCCTAAACCGGACACGAAAATTACATGATTTTTGGCATTAATTTTCCGTAGCAACGTTTTTTTTTTTTGGAAACAGCAGTGTGGAATTAATATACATAAGCATAGAAAACTCGGAAATATACCTTTATGATTTCCACAAAAAAGTCCATGTAAGCAATAATTAACACCAATAAGTTTTTCTAACCACATATAAACAGAACTTTCGATTTGATATATTGTTCAAAAAAGTTTAATTGTGAAATTCTATTTATGCAAAAATTATTAATCATAAAATGATAATTATTAATGAATTATTAAATAATAAGGTACAAAAACTCAGTAACATTTGCAACTCTATTTCGAATAGAATACAGGTATTATAGGTTCATTGATTAATACTACAGATATAAGGGGTATCTGTGCTTACACTATGTTACTAGCACTTATAGATTGAGCAAAACGAGAAGCTAAATTATGTATAATTTGAAAAATAGTATGCCACTACAACTTCTTCTACATTTTGCGGAGTAAAGCTTCAACGACTTTCACTAAAAGCAAGTTTATATGCAGTAATTGTTCTTGCTACATCCACAAAAATTGTTGGAGCAAATTTAAAAAATGGTACGTGTTCCATGAAGACATTATTAGGCAAACTTGCATATTCACCTTTTAAAATTTTGTGCATAACATTGAAGATGCATATCTGGGAGTTTTGCATAAAACCATAGTTTAAATAATATTATTTAGACTAACGCTACGGTTCTCAGCCAAGTTCCCGACCTTGTTATAATAAGATGAGGCGGCAATGACCTATTTGGTAATTTAGATTTATAATGGGAAATTCTAAGAGGAACTCTCATAAATATCTTTTGAAGAAATCAGTTTATTCTTCTCTAATTTTTCCGCGACGTTGTGAAGAGCATGAGCCAAACAAGTAAAATTAATTAAATTTGAGTAGAAAGCTTGAAGCAATTTGAATGCTGCTTGCAGCGTCAGAATCCATTATGAAAGCATTCTTGTCATTAAATTCTTCAGGATATAGAAACCTTAAAATAGAATTAACCAAATAAGCTACGGTTTTACTATATGTTGCTCCTAAAATCCTGGAATGTAGTAAATGTGCTCTGCTTAGACCCGATTCACAGAGTTTACCTACTACAAAAATAAAAATATAGTTTTCAACGGCAGCAGTAGTTTCGTCTACAGAAAACCAGATTGGTACTTTACCTACGTTTACTTAATTCGTCTAATCGCAGATCTACAACAACTATCTAAATAATTCTTTCTTAACGTGGATTCACTTGGTATACTTTTGTTACCGCATTGTTCTAAAAAAACTTTCAAAATTAGATTTTAAAAGTATACCACGATATATTCACCGTACTAATATCACCACACATGTCCACCATACATTTTTTAATTGGATGCTGAAGGAACGGTTGGGTACGTCTGCTCCAATTTGTAGAATGATATATACTACTTTGATGCAGTCTGGATAGTTCGTTGCAGTTGATTCTTCTTGTTGCATGAAATCTACTAAAAACAAAACCGCGAAAATTAAGTATTTTACATACTTAATATTATTTTATTATCGGAAAATCGTAAACTTACCTTTGTACTTCACGGATTATAGAAAAACGCACCACCGCCCGAAGAAAAATAGTCAAAACTTGGCTCCTTCAACCACTGTTTAATGAAAATACCTTTAGGAATATTAATTTTTCCGATTTTAAATTTCTAAGTATTTAAAAGGCAGTTTGATCAACCACTGAGCGTTGAATGACCACTAAAGATCAACCACACTCTGAAAACGGTAGTTAAAGAATAACATGTCCAACTACTATTACATGTGCAACCATGTCCAAATAGGCATAAAATGAGAAGAAACGCCATTGGCTATTGCAAGTACTAATCCTTAAATTAATGAATGTTCTCAGCTTACAGTAACACAGTGCATCATTGTACCTACCTACCCTGTTATTTGGTTACTATGGAAGACTAAGCAGAATGTTAGAAATTAGCCCAGATTAAACTAAAAGCCAGCAAAACCCTGTACTTAAAATTCTTGATGAAAACCGCTTGAAAATAAAAATTACGAAATAGGCATTAAGAAATGCGCATTAGATGCACTTAATACTAAGATAAGCACGAATAACTTAAAAAAAAGCGCACTAAGTATTTGTAAGTATGGCTTATTTTATTCTAAATTGTGCGAAATCCTTTCATTGTACTTTTCACTAATATATGATGAACCTCGGCAAATGAGCATTTTTTTAAAGGTCCGATGTCTAGTACTAACCATTATTATTATTTTTTTAATGTCACTGCTAATTTACAATCTACTCTTAGATACATAGAGTAATAGGTAAATATGCTGAGGGAATAAACTTGAATAGAGAAGTCATTGATCGACGACACTCTTTCAGATGCCAAGGAAGGGTAATGTCTGTTTTAAATATCTTCCATCTTCTTCTAGCTGTGGTAGGTCGGATGGCAAATGTCGTTTAAGCCTTCTCGGAACATTTGGTAGGTTGATCATTTCTTCGCCATATCTGTTTTCATGACCCAGTAACCGTTGATGATATAGTATGGATAATCTATAAATTTCTTCTGTGACAAATGGAATTTGTACGTCTTTATGAAGTCTTACATTTGAGACATACCAGGGTGCATTGGCTACGGAGCGCAAGATCTTTGATTGAATTTGTTGAATGATCTTAGTGTTAGAGGGTTTGGTGCATCCCCACAATTGATCTCCGTACGTCCATATAGGTTTTATTGTACACTTGTACAGGAGTAGCTTACTTTCTAAAGATAATTTGGATTTGCGACCCAAGAGCCATGACATTTGCCGTAGTTCTATGTTTAGTTGTTCGCGCTTTGTTTTAACATGTTTTTGCCACGTCAGATTTTGGTCTAGGTGTATACCAAGATATTTCACTTTACTTTGTACCGGTATTTGTTTTTTTTTTTAAGAATCGTGGAGTTGCCAAAGGCAACTCCAAGATTCCCATCCCACCCAACTTATCCCGGCTCAGCACATTTCGTGCTATTCACAGGTCTAACATGCCCCACCCTTGAAAAACCCCATGCCCCAGACACCACAAACACCCTGGGAAAGTGCAGTGCTCAGGATTCGAACCTGAGCGACTTTGGTAGAATAACTCCGAAGCCAAGTGCTACGGCCATTACTCTACCGCGGTCCCCTAACCGGTATTTGTGTATTATTAATAGTAACTTGTGACAAATTACACGTTTAGTTGTGAATGTAACTTGGGCTGACTTTGTTCGATTTATTTTTATTTTCCATTTGCTAAACCAATGTTGAAGGAGGTCTAAGTGGCGTTTGAGTTGCTGCAATGCTGCTATTGGATAGATGTTGTTGCTAGCAGGGCCGTATCATCCGCAAAAGTTGCGATTGTTGCAGTGTCGGTTGTGTAACCATTATTCATTCGATATTTGGCGTGCAAAAATGTGTCTGTAGTTTTTCTTATGAAAAAGTTGTTGTTAAAACTTCATTTTAGGTTTCCGGCCTGTTTAGTTCAAACATACAAGCTAGTATGGTCTGCTGACACTTCTTCCACGTTTCTACGTTTAGGTGATCTATATCTAGCTATTTTAGCTTCATATGGTGTGCTATTGATTTGTGGTTGTTCCATTCTTTTCTCCTACTGTTTGTTCTATCTCCTATAACATGTATTTCAGGTTCACCTCTTATGTCAATGTTTTTTACGCGATCTAATCTTGTCTTGCAGTCTATCTTCCTTAACGTCTTTCCGTGGTTACTAGTCTTTGCCTCGTTTTGCCGTTTGTGGTCTGGCGGTCATCGCATAGATTAGTATTGGCCTGATGACACTTTTGCATATTCTCAATTTTGATTCCCTTTTCAGGTACTTATATGCCTGATTGTGTCTTTTACGCGGCCTGATATTGTTGGCGAGTTTTCTCACTTCTTCAGCCATTTTTCCTCTACTTGTTACCTCAGAACCTAAATATGTAAAGCTACTTAATTGTTCCATAACGCTATTTTGAATATCTAATTTACACCTCATTGGTAACTTAATGATTGTTAGAGTTTTCGTCTTTTTGGTTAGGTTAAGTTTGGTTCAGGTTACACCTTTTTCAACTGATATTCATTTAATGTAGTGCTGCAAGTAATCTTCACTATTCGCTGCTACTGCCATTTCGTCCGCGTAACATACCATTGTTATCTTTTTGTTATTCAGTTTATATTTTTGCTTCGTTTTCATTTCCTTTATTATAGCGGTGAGCTAGGTCTATAAAGCAGACGAATGCCGGTTTATTGTATTCTGTTAATTGTATTATTATAAAATTCCCGTATTACACGATCGTCGCTTTCGGAACCTTGTTGTTCATTATTTTGTGATATAATTTCATTAGGTTTCCGTGCTATTATTTTTGTTGTGATTTTCAGCACTACGTCTAAAAATGTAATTCTTTTATAATTTTCTAGCTTCTCGCTTAGTTTTGCACTTCTAAAACACATGTATTACAATCCCAGCATTTCAGGTTTATTTCAGCATTTCGTTAGTAATTCCATCTTGTCCAGGAGCTTTTATGTTTTGTAGTTTGTGTATCATTTCTTTAACATCGTTTCCGTTTATATCTGCACAAAAAGCAGTATGGACGATGATTTAAAATCAGAGAACAGGAATTTAGTAATTAATTGTTAGACAAAAATCATTAAAGGGACCTGGATCGAATACTTTTCAAAATAAATGACGATGATAGAAAGAAGCCGCCATTAGAATAAACTAAATTATATTCGTACATTTAAAAGGCAGAATAAAAATTATGAGTTAATACAACGTTTGGTTATAACAGTAGGGGTGTGATCTTACCGCAAGTATCATATCAGGTCTTGCTTTTGTCTAACGTTACTTCGAAGTTCTAGTGTTGTAATCTCAAAAATAAAGGAAATAGGTATCTGCTTATTCTTATATTTCACATGCGTAGAAAATCACAGCAAGTCTGTGTTAAATAGGATACCCTTACATTCATGATTGTGATAAAACACGACTTAAAAGTCAATGAGCTGTTAAGTATTTAAATAAAAACGTTCCAACTGTGTCAGTGCATAACTATAAGCATTGCAGAGTTCTATATAACTCAATCTGCAGAACTGCATGTCCCAAGAAAATAATAACTCACTTCTTGGAATGTATAATTTTGTGTATAGAAAATGCATGACGCTTTTTCGGCCATTTTTCATTATTTAGATTATGACAAATTAAAATTTTAAGTTACATGTAGCAGTAGTCTCTTTAAAATGTAATTCCAACGAATATTTTGTTCAAATAAAAGTGTACATTGCTAGTAATTAAAATTACGAGTGGATACCTAAGCTGCAGCTTTACAGATAATTTAACGTTCTAATAAACGGCCGCTTATAATTATATCTCGTAAAATAGCAGTATACATTTATTTCTGCAAGTTTTTAATGAGGTTTATTTAGAAGGCAAGTTTAAGTTTTATCGTACTAGACATATGAACCTGAGACAGCAATACTTTTATTATTTTCATAGTAGCTAAATTAAATCTATAATAATTGTAGTTGTAAGTTAATTAAACAATACTGTGCGTTTGTTCCTCCTCTGTAACTGAAATAGTAGTGTAATGTTGGATTTTGGGATGTATTGTATACTGTAGTAACTATACAAAGACAGTTTGGAGTATGGAATCCTCTGAGCGAACTGTGGACACATCTTAATATCTTCTAAGTGTATATTTTGAGAAATCTAAATATTATTGACAAGACGTGTTGTTGAGAGTTACTGCGATTCTAAAACAATTTAAAACCTACGGGTATCCCAAAAAATATGCGTAGGTTCTTTTCTGTGTAACTAGAATAAGGTGAAAATTATTACTTGTTACGTAAACCACGAAATACAGGGTGTCAATAAATAATCTGCACTACTATTTTTTTTCTAGAGATACAGAATTCCGTATAAATGTTGAGAAACTAATTCAACTATTTTTTTTATCGATCAGTCCTCAGAGAGAACCCCGTAGGTTAATCAAAATTTCACAATAGGTGTCAATACCACTAATTTAAAAGATGATAATAATCTATTATACCGCGTATCTCCGATTGAGTAAGCTAGCATGGGTATCTTTCTAATCGTTAAAGGTAGAGATCTGCCTAAACGGGCAAAGTTGTGCAATGTTGAGTGCTGATTCAGATTTTCGTTACAGTCAAATATTTGCGTAATCATAAAAGATATGAGATAATATTTCATATAAAAGTTATTTGATTTAATAGGTTCACTTATATATGATTATAATACACTGCTCAAATAAATTAGGGGAACACTTCTTTAGCCGTGCATAATTTTTCAAATTAAAGACAGACGCAAGTATCAACTTTAGTATATTGTTCTTGTCTGAACACGTGCGTTTCATTTCCAATTTGGGTTCACCAAAGTGGTGACCGCCCTTGTAAATTATGACATTTTATTACCCCAGTAACCAGATGGGCATCCGTCACCGACACTGCACTGCCGACAAAGAAACATTTCTACTAACCAATCACCAGTGTTTACTAACCCCCTACTATAAGTCCTAGAATAAGATAATTTTTAAGAAAACCACAAGAACCTATTCAACTGCAATCACAAAAGGTTGTACGTTAAAAATATGTAAAAAATATACCAAATAACTTGAAATAAAAAATATACCGAATAACTAATTCCAGCACGCGTTTTACTTAATTAATTAAGATTAAGACCGCGAGCACTCACCATTGGTCCTTCGAGCCGGATGTTTAATTAAACTAGTGAATTAAACTGAAGAAAAAATAAAAAGAAAATACATCGTTAGTGAAGTGCTAGATGTTGAAACTCTCAATCCGTAAGAGAGTAAGTTACGCTACGTAGTGCTACAACAGGTGAAGTACAGCCACCAACAAGAAGAGTCATCCGAGGCCATCGCAACCGATTAACACAATCATCAGTCAGGTTAGAGATCAATCCCATTCAATCCTTTCCTCTTTCTAGTGTGGTGTACATTTCACATTTATTACCGAATTTTTTAAATTTTCTTTTGTTCGCTATCATGCCGCGAAATCTAAAAACTCTACTTGCTAATCGCGAGAGAATTAACGCACGTTTAGTCAGATTAGAAACCGCCTTTGTTGAATGTAAAGCCACCAATAATGTAGGCAATCTAATGGTTAGAAGATCAACAATCACACAATCGTGGTCAGATTTTGACGATGTTCAATCGGAAATTGAAGAAGTCGATCCTGATATTGCCGCTCAATCTAATGAGCGCGTTATGTTTGAAAACAAATACGCAGAGCTAGTATCACAAATTGATGCATACATTTTAACGCATGCAAATACTAGTTCAACAGCAAACCGTTCGTTAACCTCACCAGTGACTAACCAAACTAATCAACTATGCGAATCAAAAGTAAAATTGCCGAATTTAAATTTACCGCAATTCAACGGGCAGTTAGACAAATGGTTAACCTTTTATGAAACCTTTAATTCGCTAATTCATGAAAGTGACACATTAACAAATATTCAAAAGTTTCATTATTTGAAATCTTGTTTGCAAGGTGAAGCTGCGTCAACAATTGATTCTCTATATATATCCGATGCAAATTACAATATTGCCATAGATTTATTGAAGTCGCGTTATCACAAAAGGCGATTGCTTGTCAAAGGGCAAGTTAACGCATTATTTAACCTACCCACCGTAACAAAAGATTCTCCCGCATCTTTGCGTCAATTAATTGACAAAGTGTCTATGCATCTAAAGGTTCTAAAATCGTTAAATAAACCAGTCGACACTTGGGACGACATGCTCATTCATTTAATTACGTCAAAATTAGACTTTGTATCGATGCGCGAGTGGGAAAATTCTATCACCAGTGATGACCCGACATTTCAAGAAATTATTGACTTTCTTAACCGCCGCTGTCAATTATTAGAGTCAATCCAATTCAATAACAAACCGACAAACCGAACGAATGTGCAAAATTATAATACCGTAACCAAAGATAATACAAATAATTATCCAAAATATAATAGCAAGAGAGAGATGCAAGGGATTTCGTCAAATCAGAAATTCAAGTCCTCATTGCACACAACCACATTTAGAGTAACATGTCAACTGTGCAACCAAGCACATTATTTACACCAGTGTAGCCAATTTTTAAAGCTTCCGGTAGAAATGCGAATCAAAGAAGTTGAGCGACTCAAAGTATGCCAAAATTGTTTAAAACCGAATCACCAAACTAAAGACTGCGCAGCACATGTGTGCAGACAATGTTTTGAAAAACACAATTCCTTACTGCATTTAACGAAACACACAAGCGACCCACAACCTACGACATCCACTCAAACGCTTAATTATCACTATAACAATAGTAACACTCACGTGCTGTTATCGACAGCATTGGTTCAAATCCAGGGTCCAAACAGCGTTATCAATTGCCGCGCGTTATTGGACGTAGGCTCGCAATCCAATTTTATTACCGAGAATGCATGTAGAAAGCTCGGCTTAAATTTAAGGTCTGTTAAGATACCGGTCGCCGGTATAAACCAGTCCGTTAATAATATTACAAAAATCACCGACATTAATGTCAAATCCATCCACAATGCTTTCAATACTACTATTTCATGTTTAGTTATAAACAAGATCACAGCCGATTTACCAACAATCAGCTTCGATATCGACCACCTCCAGATACCAAAAAATATAAATTTGGCAGATCCGAAATTCAATTGTTCAGGCCCAATCGACCTGTTAATTGGGGCAGAAATATTTTGGCAGCTATTATGCATAGGTCAAATTAAGCTTCAAAATTCCAAATTATATTGCCACAAAACCCTTTTAGGGTGGGTACTTGGTGGTACAACCCCTATGCCTACACCCAGTAATCCAATTATCAGATTCAACTATCATTCAAGCATAATACCAGAAAATTTAGAGTCCCTGGAAACCCAGTTGACAAAATTTTGGGAAATTGAAACAATTGATAACAATATTACGTCCGTAGCCCAAGCAAAGGAGCACGTGGACATTGAAACCCATTATAAACAAACAACAGTTAGAGCTCACGACGGGAGGTACATTGTCCGCTTACCATTTAAACCGGCTGGAAAACCCTTGAATAGATCAAGGGAACTGGCTTTAAACCGTTTCTATTCGCTTGAACGCAAATTGTTAAAAAACATTGAACTGAAAAGAGAGTACACCGCATTCATTGAAGAATATTTGCAACTAAACCACATGTCCGTGCACAATGAGAATAAAATTAATTCCTATTATTTGCCGCATCACGCGGTGTTAAAACCATCAAGTGTTAGCACAAAACTCCGCGTTGTGTTTGACGGGTCTTGTAAAACCGTCAATGGCCCTAGCCTCAATGACAATTTGATGGTAGGTCCCACTATCCAGTCCGATTTAGTTTCGCTATTGTTACGGTTTAGAACATATCAATATGTTCTAACAGCTGACATTGCCAAGATGTACCGTCAAATTTGGGTACACCCCGATGATAGAAAATATCAAACTATTTTATGGCGTAAAGATCCACAACAACCGGTGTTAGAGTACAATTTAAATACAGTCACGTATGGTACCGCATCTGCACCATACTTAGCAATTCGGACATTGCAACAATTAGCAGTAGATGAGGCGACAAACTATCCACTAGCATACGATGCGCTGAACAACGATTTTTACGTAGATGATCTAATTTGCGGGTCAAATACAGTAACCGAGTTGCTCGAGAAACGTGAACAACTGACCCATGTGTTACAAAGGGGAGGGTTTCACTTACACAAATTCGCATCAAATTGCAATGAATTAACCACAAATGAACAAAATAACGCACAGTTAATTGGAAATACCCTAGCAATAAATCCAGACAATTCAGATTGTAAAACTCTCGGGCTGCTATGGAACTTTAACACCGACACATTAAAATACTCCACGATCATTCCAAATGTAAATGTAAAAATAACCAAACGGTCAATATTGTCTCAAACAGCTCAAATATTTGACCCACTGGGCTTACTTGGTCCAGTAATAGTTAATTCAAAAATTGTGATGCAGCGACTATGGAAATTAAAAACTAATTGGGATGAATCGGTACCAGCTGAAATACATTCAATTTGGATGGACTTTTTAAATGAATTGCCGATGTTAAATCAATTAAAAATTCCTAGGCTTGTAATCAGCTCAAGAAATGAAACCGTAACGTTTGAAATTCATGGCTTCTGTGATGCTTCGGAAGTTGCGTATGGAGCATGCATATATTTACGCTCTATTGGCGACGATATATCAACCAAACTTATTTGTTCAAAATCAAGAGTAGCACCGCTGAAAACAGTATCAATGCCTCGATTAGAATTGTGCGGTGCTGTGCTTTTGGCTAACTTACACCGAAAGGTAACCGAATCGTTAAAAATGACCAACTCTCAAAATTATTTCTGGACAGATTCGAAAATTGTGCTTGCCTGGCTCGCGGATGAACCATACCGATGGAAAACGTTTGTAGCTAATCGTGTTTCCGAAATACACTCTTTAACCAAGATAAACGAGTGGCACTATATTAAATCTGATCACAATCCAAGTGACCTGATAAGCCGCGGTGCTTCACCGGTTCAAGTAATCACTTCCACGCTGTGGTGGAATGGTCCGTCGTGGTTAAGCAATAACCAAACATTGTGGCCGAAATATACACACAGACAGGTGGAATCAAATACGTCCGAAATCCCAGAGTTGCGAAAGTTATCACATGTTGCGATAAAGCTCGAGTTACATCCCGTCTTTAACAAATATTCGTCATTTCCAAAACTGCAACGCGTAATCGCGTATTGTCTACGTTTTATACAAAACTGTAAAAATCCAAACAATAAAATATCCGGTCACATAACGTGTAAGGAGATAGAAACCGCTACGATGGTTATTATAAAAACCATTCAAATTTTTGCATTTGCCCGCGAAATTAAAAATTTACGCAACAAAGAGCAAGGCGAAATCAAGTGCACGATAGGTTCATTAAACCCATTTCTGGACCAGCAAGGTCTAATACGTGTAGGAGGTCGATTAAAAAATTCGTCCTTATCTTATGATCAAAAATACCCAATATTGCTTCCAAATCATCACGTAACAAAGTTAATCATTAATAATGTACATTTGACAAACCTGCATGCAGGTAATCTTGCAACGTTACATGCAGTTCGACAAAAATATTGGCCCCTTTCCGGTCGCAGTATAATACGGCAGGTAATTCATAGATGTATTACTTGTTTCCGTGTTAATCCGAAACCTCACCATTATTTTATGGGAGATTTACCTGCAAAAAGGGTACAACCGTCACGCCCTTTCATAAACTGCGGAATTGACTATGCCGGTCCGATTTTATTAAAAGAAGGTCGTGGCAGAGGGAAACGAACGGTAAAGGGTTACATCGCTTTGTTTATTTGTTTTTCAACAAAGGCAATACATATCGAATTAGTCAGCGATCTGTCAACCGAAACATTTTTAGCCGCATTAAAACGCTTTACATCTAGACGTGGACATGTACTTCACATATATTCAGATAATGCTACAAATTTCGTTGGAGCACATAAAGAAATGCAAGCAATAAAAAATATGTTAAGTTCCAAAACATTTGATTCACAGATAATCCAACCATTAAGTGCTCAAAATATTACTTGGCATTTTATTCCCCCCAGAGCCCCGCATCACGGAGGTATCTGGGAATCCGGAATCAAATCAGTAAAATATCATTTAAAACGAGTAGTCGGTAATGAATTATTAACGTTTGAGGAAATGTACACCATTCTCACAAGCATTGAAGCAATTCTTAATTCACGACCTCTCACCCCATTATCCCATGATCCTAATGATCTCTCAGCATTGACACCAAGTCACTTTTTAATCGGAGAAAATCTAATGTCAGACGAAGAACCTGACATTCGACATTTAAAAGTAAACAGCTTATCCCGATGGCAACATATCCAGCAACTGCGACAGCATTTTTGGAAACGCTGGTCCAATGAATATCTGTCCCAACTACAAGGAAGAACCAAATGGACCACACATAACCGCAACCTGCTCGTCAACACCATGGTTGTGCTGAAGGAAGACAACCTATCACCTCTTCGATGGCAACTTGCTCGCATCATCGAACTCCACCCCGGCGCCGACAACATTGTGCGTGTAGTAAGTGTGAAAACAAGCAATGGTGTTGTGAAACGTTCAGTAACAAAACTGTGTCCCCTTCCAATTGAAGAATAAACATTTAGTTATGATTACCAATCAATCCAAAAACGAACTTAGTTCATTTAAAGTTTATTAGAAATTTAGTGTTATTGAAAGTCTTGAACTTGTCAACAGGCGGCGGCATGTCTGAACACGTGCGTTTCATTTCCAATTTGGGTTCACCAAAGTGGTGACCGCCCTTGTAAATTATGACATTTTATTACCCCAGTAACCAGATGGGCATCCGTCACCGACACTGCACTGCCGACAAAGAAACAATTCTACTAACCAATCACCAGTGTTTACTAACCCCCTACTATAAGTCCTAGAATAAGATAATTTTTAAGAAACCAGGAGAACCTATTCAACTGCAATCACAAAAGGTTGTACGTTAAAATATGTAAAAAATATACCAAATAACTTGAAATAAAAAATATACCGAATAACTAATTCCAGCACGCGTTTTACTTAATTAATTAAGATTAAGACCGCGAGCAACACCAACTGCTATATTCCTATTCATTTTTGAGTAGTTTAGTTTAGCTTTGCCTCACACCGCCTCGACACTGTACAAGCGGTACAAACGGGGATCACGGTTATGAAATGTATGTGTGATAACTTCACTTTGTACCCCATTTTGAAATAGCCAGAATCAGGTGTCTTGGAATACTGTATAAATTTCAAACATACCGTAGTCTAGCAATTTCTCTCATTATTTCTCTGTTTTTGGCTTCGAGCTGATTTATGAGTTCCCTTTGAGCCCGAGTGGAATCCATTCCCAAACAAGCTTCTGATGGTACTCGTCCCTGTTAAGTGAGTAAAATTAGAAATTATATTAAGTGGCTTGCGAGCATAAGATTATTGTTAATTATTACAACCATTCTGGCTTATTCAAGACATTAGAATTGCAATGCTAAACAGTGCTAAGCTACTCACCGTGTCTGGAGACAGAGAGTTCTTACGATAACCACCTCGATGCTAAAGAAGCAAAGCAGAAGCACACTTAAATTTATGTTATTGGAAATCGAAAAGTTTAGTGATCATGCATATGGTTACAATTGTTGGAAATACCATTTCAATTATTCCCTTCTAATTTACAATTTATTTATTTATAAAGTTCCACATTTCTAAAAACAACATTCAAGTCAATACAAGAGTTTTGGTTCTTCATTCTTATTAGAAGTAAAAATGTGATATTATGTGGAAGAGCTTCAGCAAAGAGACAACGCATAACTTTCAGGGCACGTATTTACAACAATCAAATCTTACCATTCCTGTTCTTGCTTCTTGTGCTAATTTTGCTGCATAACGTGCTATTAATCGGTGTTCATCATCTCTTGCACTATCCAGGCTAAATACAGAAAAAATATTAAATAAAACATAAAGCATTAAAGCTAAGAATATACCTTCGTGCTGTAGTACGACTATCCAAACTGCCCATTCCATCAAAATTAAATGGTCCATCTGGAAATCCATTATGCGACGGAATTGGTGATGGCGGCCTTAAACTCATAATTTGAAAAATTTCTCCTCGCATTAAAAAAAAAAGAACTTACACAATATGGGAAAGATTCAAAGTCTTTTCAGGTTGATCAGGAAATCTGGGCAAATTGTTCTTTTGTTTATCAGGAACACAACGAAAAGACTTGCGCAGCGAGTGTCCAATAGTTTTACTTGGAGACTAAAAACAAATAGCAAAAAATGCAAATTGCTATTAAAATGTTCTCAAGCATAAGGTCGGTCCATATTCACTTAACTGATATTTGAACCTTCACATTACAAATCTTAAATGAAATTCAAAAGTAAGTAGTAGAATACGAAAAATATACAATTTCAAGGGCATGAAATATAACAAATTATTTACAATTTAATATTTAACTGTATAAACAAAAAAAAATAAAAATGTATTAGTTTTGTTCAATATGTTTTTAATATATATTGTGGTAGTTTTGTTAAGAAAAATAAAATATATTTCATTACCTTTTCGATGACTTTCATTCCAATGTAAAAAACATTATATTTTTCGAGTGGATCAAGAGCCCAGTATAAAAATAGAAAACTATCTAACTGCTTGAAAGTACATTTCATATACCTTAAAGTAGTACACAAATTATCTTTTAACCCTTTCGCGTCGGCATTGGTTTTTCGTATGTGTTCATCCAGGGCGGCGTTGGGAAGGCCATGCGGAAGCGTACGTCTGCCGCCTTTATCATACGTTACCTGCGTGGATGTACCCGGCACCCGTCATTTACCCGTTTTCACTAATTGATAGAATATTAAAGATACTGTATTACTTTGTTAATTTATTACAGAACACAAAGTAAAATTCTTATTACAAAAGATAAACACAAATAAAAATTCTTTTTACTAACAACACACATGTATTAAAATTATTTAAAAATAACGGAAACAGAAATATTATTTACTAACATTATAACAAATGAAAATTCTTATAATATTCTGAAGTTAAATATTTTAATACTTTATTTTGGTGTGATAATCTTGGAAACACGGAATTACACACAAAGGAACATCACATTCTTTGCATGTGTATCTGGTTTCTTTACGGATGCTGTGCTTGGAACAGACAACGCATCGTTTAGATGGCGGTTTCTTGTTTTTCAGGGTAGGTGGATACATAGACGGGAAATGCCTGGCGGTAAGACGTAAAGGCGAATCACCCATTCGAGATCTTCCACTGCAGGATGCTCGGGGTTGCACTTTCCGATGTTCAGCAATTAATTCCTTTACCAGTTTCAACTGGAAATCTAAGAGAGGTAGATTGTTGCCAGTTACCATCCCATGTAGGGCATGCGAATTTAGTACAGACAAATCTAATAAATGAAAGAAAACTTTCTTGAACCACTTTATGGATTTGCGAATAGACTCTGTTGAACTCAACAGCATATCGCTTCTATCGACAGCACCCATATTTTTGTTGTAGTCGGTTATACATTTTGGCTTCAAAACTTTTTCTTTTCGTGTATTCGTGACAGTTTCGGTTTCACACGAATGCATAGTAGTAAGTATTCGTACGTCCCGTTTGTCTAACCACTTTACAGCTAATAAATTCGTTGAAGAATAATACGTTGCTTCCCCTCTATTCAACTTTTCTATCATTTGTGGCATATACTTTCTGTTGCCCTTCACGGTACCACAAGCGTTAATTTTGTTTTTATGCAATGCGGTAAACAACAACGGACTGGTATACCAGTTGTCGACATATAAATTGTGGCCATTATCCTTGTATGATTCTAGAAATGTTAAAACCAAATTGACCGAAATTCCAACTTGAGGGTCATATTCTTTAATTTCAGTTGCAGCCCCACAATAAATAATAAAATCGAGAATGTAGCCCGTTTCACAATCGCATAACAAGAAGAACTTCACACCCCAACGATGTCTTTTTGATGGGATGAACTGTTTGAAAGACAAACGGCCCTTGAAGAGCATCAGGGATTCATCGATGCATATATTTCTAAAGGGATATAGGGTACGCCTGAATACTGCCCTTAGATGATCAATAATGATCCTGATTTTATATAGCTATCATCTTGGTTCACGTTCCTATTATCCGCAAAGTGAAGATAGCTCAATAATTGCTTGTACCTGTCTCGGGGTATGATTTGTGAAAACATCGGTGTCAATATTACTGCATCAGTTGACCAATAATCATTTATACGCTGTTTTTTTACTTGGGGCATTAGAAGTGATACTGCCAAAAAAACATACATCTCGTCAACATTGGTATCAATCCACTTTCTTTTACCTGCAACATTTTGTTGGGGAACTCTACTAGTTGAATAAGCAAAAAACATATTTGTTTGTTCAACTATTTGCAGCATAACGTCTTGTGGATAGAAAATTTTGAAACCGTCTAAAACCGAAGAATCGCCATTATGCATTGTTTCTTTGCATCCTGAATTTGTCAGAATTGTAATCGTGAATAATGTGTTGAAAACTAGTGGTTTTTCTCCAGTCAAAAGTACTTTTTTTCTTTTTCTTACTCAGGTTGAACAGGTTCGTCGTCGCTGGAATCAGAATTTGTTGCGTCCGTGTCATCGGCCCATTCACACATGCTAGTCCCATCAGGTGTATCTAAATTTTCATCACCACTTTCCATAAGAATATTATACATTTCATCATGGGTTAAATATTTGCGAGCCATTTTATAAAGTCGAAACACGTCCTACTGCTAAAATAAGCGGCTGTCGACTGAAACTGCACCCCGCAAAATTGCGACGGTATAGGCAAATAAACAATAATTTGTGGAAGGGGAACCAATGGGTAAACACACCTAAATTTTTCGGAACGTCAAAAATATAGTCCCTACATTGGTAGGATAGCAGCGGATACATGCGGTTCCCGACTTAAACCTATTCTCCCGGCCTCCAAAGTAATCCGTTTCCCGCCTGACAAAATGGTTGAAGAAAAACGGACATATCCGGCTCCCGACGCAAAAGGGTTAAATATTTTACAAAAAACCCATTCGACGTTTGAGATGCTCATAATTTGATAGGCTTTAATTTCAAATCCCTTTATATTTTAAAACCCTAAGTTCCTCTATACTATACTAAGTATCCAATATCCATCAAGCTCACTAGAATCGGTAATATGAAGATTCAAACATTAGTTAAGTTGATATGAAATACCCCCAATATTTTTCTCTACGTTTAACCTCAAACTTACATATGACGCATATTCTTTAACTTGATGATCTAAAGCATGGGGAGTAGTCACGCGACCTCTCCAAAAACAGTCTTGGCAAAGAGTATAATGTGGACATTTTTGACATCGATACCGAAAACCAGTAAAATTTTCTCTCTGACATGCATCACATTGCACAGGATGAACAACTGTAATATTCAAGTGCATTTTTTTACAATTACTATAAGAATACCAGAAAAATTACCATTTTCAACAGAGGCAATACGATGCAATAATGGTAACCAAACTAGTACTGGTGGGCCTGGATCTGACATCATTGTATCAAGAAAATCATTAACAGTTATCTTAACATTCTGAAAATATTAATAAAGCATTATTACATATTGAATTTCAAAAGTTTCCTAATATTTTGTTACAGAAGTTCAGAATTTTTAAAAGTTGTTTAAAATACAAACAATTCTACAAAAGTAATTATGACAAAAGTTAAAAATTTTTCGATAAAATTTGTGCTTCGAATGTAGTGAAAATTTTTTCATACATACAGGATTAAAAATAGTGGAAGAAAGCGAATCAGTATAGTTAAATGTTGGAGACTCATATACAGCAGCTGGAAGCGCTAAAACCTCTTGTAAGTACTCATTGAACCTCCAAGGTAATAAGTGACCGTTACTGTCCGATATTTGTGAAAATATGTCTGAAAACACATACTTATAATTATATACGTAACATGGATTTACATTGAATAACTTACATCTCAATTTGTCCATTAATTTACCAGCACATAATGTAGCAAGAGCAACTTTTATAGAAAATACCCTAATTTTTCCAACATTGTCTCTAAACAAAAAAAAAGTATAATTACAAATTCATTTATGAACCAAACAAATTTTATTCTATACTTTTACACATTTAACTTTACAGTTAAACCTTTAATATTTTTATAGTGTATTTGTAAATCGCTTAACGGCTTATATCTTCATTATTTATATAAATACCAAAACATTTGGGTGCAAAAATAGTAAACAATATTCAGCATTAACTTATGCCATTTTACAGCATGCAAACCTACATTAAAATTTAAAATAAAAATTTGTAATAAGCAACTAAGACTGCATTAATAAAAAAAGAAATTTCTAAATAATTTTTATATTATATCTTTTAAAGAAATAAATGGTTTGTATTAATAGAATATAAACTTACACAGTGGCATAAGCTGCAAGAAGCCAATTTAGTAACAAACTCGAGCAAACATCGACGTGTGTTTGCTGTGTAGGTGGCGCCCTCTTGTTAAGGCTGTGATACAATGAACAGAGTAAGGTTTCTAACCTTGCCACGCTCAACTCACTTGCGGGATCCATTGCATGCAAACCTTGCTCTCGAAATGCTTCAATTACATTCCATATATCCACTGCATGTACTAAAAATAATCATACATAAAATAAGTTTATACATACCCTATTTGGGCAAAAACAACAAACTCAAAGCTTCAAAGAATGCTCAATATTTTATAATGCAAAAATTTCATAATAAGTCAGTTCAAAATATTTTCACAAGCTGTTAGAGTACAAGTATATTTCAAGCTATACTGTAATAGTATCATAATTATTTAAATAATAATTTTAAGTACTTTAACCCACAATGGAATAAAGTAAAATGAAAAAGTCTATGAGCACCTTTTAAAAGCAATAATAAATAATAATAAAAATTATTGTGCAATTGTAGTTTGCCATATTGTATCAAATAACATAAGAATATTTTACAATTAATAAAACCAATATTTTATAATGAATAAAACCGATATTTTAATAACTTTACCAGCTTTCATTAGCAGCAAAAGGCTAATGCATTTTGTTGAAATTATTAATAGTAGGTACTGTTACTTATCAATTAATGTGAATCCAATTAAGTAAAGCAAAAAATAAATCATATGAATATTTGTCGGGTTTAGTAAATATAGTAAACATGATCTTTTGATCTATTTTGATCTATTAATTTAACACTTTCACTGTTAACACAAAATTATCTTTAATGAGTACTAAGAACTATAACATGTGATCAAAAAGTTTTCTAGTTCAAGTTGCATATAGATGTTACAATGTTGCAATATCCTAGCTGTTATTTGCGGTACCCGTACCTTATGTTTAGACTTACGGGCAGTAAACTACCGGTTTCATGAAATAATCTTACCGAGTATGTTAATTGGCGATAAAATTCCATCATAGCGGAATACAACTTGTGGAAATCATTCTTGAAATTCTACAGAACAAATTATAATAGAGCCCTAATCTAAAATCCAGTTTCAATTAAAATTGCAGTACAGAAGTTTTCAACTCAACAGAGTAGCAGTGTTTTATTTGGAAAGTTGAATACATTATTTATTCCAGGACCAAGAATAGAATTGGGTTATAGGTTGTTAAATTTTGACAGAAATAAGCATTGTAGCCTTGGGCGTATAATATACACACTCCCTAGGGAGTTCTCAATATAAGTCTGATATTCAAACAAATATTATAAGAAATTTGTATTTTTTAACGTTAATATACCTACTAAATACTACAATATAATTTTAAATCAATCAACAAATGTTCATTTTCATTTGCTTTCGAAAACAAATGTTAATCTGTGCCCACGTCAAAAATGTTGACTTTTTACCTATATTTTTATTATTAGCCGTCAACATCCCATTGTTGAGCAAGGGCCTCCCCCATAAGGCGGTTGTTGGTCTTTACCTACATACATTTCTTTTCAAATTTTGTCTCTTGTCATGGTATTCATTACCATAATTCCAATTTCTAAAATGCTTTATATATGAAATTATTTATTTTTTGGGTTTTTTGCTAAGGTCATGGAGAAAAATAGCATGTAAAAAAGCAGGAGCAAATGCCTTTTTCCCTTGATGTATTTATAATCTTCAAGCTTGAAACTTACGCCTCGAAAATATCATGCTTTTTCTACTGGTGTATAATATACTATTAATTTGATGTGTAAACTGACATTTGTATGGAAGTTCTACCAAGATGTGAAAAAGTTTCATAGCATCTCTAATTAGATGACTTTTTGGTCACACATTACAATCTTGTATTTAATTATGGTTCATTAACAAAAAAAAAAAAAACAAGTAAATAATTGCTCAACATGTAATAGCAGTACTCAATGATGTTAATATATATTTAGGAACTGATTACATTTTTTATTCAATTTTGCCATATAAATTGACGTTTATTGACGTCAAATCAAACTATTAAAGTCATTGTTTATTTAGGCCGCGCATTAAAATTTTAATAAGCAGTAGATTAAAAATTTTAATCCGCTGTTTTGAGGTTATAGGTAGAATATTTTCTACAAATTGCTTGAAATTACAATCAAAATACCTAATTATCATCAACCATCAACCAAACCGTGTTCTGGATCAGAAAAAACATCATGATCCAATTCGTTGCACAAATTATCCATTTTATTTTCGCGGAAAACTCCTCGACGCACGAATAATATTTTTTGAAATGTGTTTATAAAAATTTTCGTCGTTGTCAAGGTAACGGGGCACAGAAGTTGTGATCTTGTCGTGATAATCATAAAATTCGCCTATTTGATGACTTTCCTTAAAATTTTCTCTTCAGAATTGGACTTATTATATCAGGCAAAATTGAATAAAACGTTGTATTACACTCGCGGATTAAATGAATGTTTAACTTGCGATATTAACGCGCTCGCGGCTGCGCCGCTTGCGCGGTTAAACATATCGCTCATTAAACATTCATTTAATCCGCTCGTATAATAAATAACTATTAATAAAACAAGAAATACGCGGTTGATTAAATTTTATAATAAAACAAAAATTAAAACGGTTAACTTGAACCTATTATTTGGTCAGATTAAAGGAATGGATATTTTTGGTATCCCAAAAAGGCAAGGAAATTGCTAATATTGCAACACAAGTGAGTGTTGTAAAATTTAGCAGTTATTTAAATAGATAAAATTACAAAAAAAAAGTTAATACAATAAGGTGTCATTGGGCATTCTGAATATTATAATTAATTTACAAATAAAAATACAAATCAAAGTAAACCACAAACAACAATAAATTGTGATTTCCAATTTCCATAAAGCCGAAGAGGTTAGAATTGACATTTAAGAGTGACAGCTGTCAAAGTTTAACTAGAGGCAGGTTGACAAACAGTTATGGAAACTTTAAGGTGCATATCACAGCCTACCATAATTTTTTTTTTCGAAATGGAAGAGTAATAACTTAGCTATTATTTAGTTAGACTACAAACCTGGTTTATAATAAAAATTAATGAAATCAGAAATTTTAAGAAAATACGATTTGAATAATTGTCTAGTAGTCTAGTAGCTATTTGAATTTAATAACAGAATTGATAAAAGAAGTTAATTCGAGTAAACCGTGATGGTCACTTTGAGTGTGGCATTAGTGGGGGACAACAAAGCATGATTTTTGTTACCAGCGCTAGAAGCCAAACACATGAAATTCTTCACTACTTCTAGGTATTATAATTAATTTCAAGAGAATTTCATTACAAACTGTAATCATACCAAGAATAACAATAAACGTAAAATTTCACAGAGACCAAGATATTAAATTGACATTATTACAGTGACATCAAACTTCTACTAGCGGTAATTTGATAAAGAGTAATGTCAATTGTAAGGTGTCTTATCAGTCTACCCCCATGTATATATTTTTTGCAGTTGCACAGTATTAATTGAACATTGATTCTGTAAACGAATAAAAAATGCACAAATGAATATTTGAAGCTATGAATAATATATCCTTACATATGTATAAACTAAAATCAGGTGCTTACAAAAAGCCATAAACATATCTAAGGAATTAAGTCAGTATACACTAGTCAAAAACTATGTTCGGAAATATCATAAATATATTGTAGGTCACTGCAGTGCAATATAAACAAAAGATACAAAATCTGACCTACAGCAAATTCATGATATCGGTTGTGGGAACACCCTGTATCAGTGATTACAAATTGTAAACATTGTACTTACAGCTCACTTTCTTCTGAATAAATCGAAGTTTTGTAGCAGTACGATAGGATGCAAAACGAATAAGATCAAAATTATGAGCACTCATTTCATGCACCAACGCTAATCTATGGTCCGAAGACCCCGGAAGGCCCTCTTGACCCTGCATCTTCTACAACAACATTAAAAATTAATCAATGTACGCTAACTAACGAACAGAGACGCGTACAAATGCAATGTATTTAGTTTTAGGAAAATTGATTAAAACGTCATCTCCTTGACACAACACTCAATTGAGTTTAATTTGGAACCAATTAACGCTAAAAATAAACACGGAAGACTGGCTTCCAGAAGCATCCAAACAGTAACAGATGTTTTAGTAAATTTTTTCTAGGCCTCTTCATGCTGAAAGTTTGCCGGAAACCGCTTTTTACCACAAAAACAACACCAGGTAGTTGGGAAGTAACTACTTGTTAATTTGGCCTGAATCGAGTATTATTTAAAAAACGCCATTTGATACGTCAAGCTCGCGTAAATTCTACGTCACTTACCCTGTTTTATGTGAGTTTCATAAATATCACATCACAGTCGAATTTCAGAAAAGATTTATTGCGGAAAGGTTTCTAACGTCATTAAAGCGACCGCCATTTTCTTAACACCTGCCCGGCGCGCAGTGGCGCACCGTCATATTCTAGCACGGGTCTATGACATTCGCGGGCTACATTAACCAATTTGTACATAATTAACATATATCACAATATATTAATATTTACACTACGTCATCGGCGGTATTGGATACACTACCCGAGATTCTATTTTGGGATTTGTTTTTAAGAGGTTAACGACCCCGACCCTGTGCACCTACGACGTTATCGGTTAAAGACCCCTTTGTTATCAGCTTATCCGCAATTGGTCGGAGTAGTAATAGTACTAATAGTAAACAATATTTTTTATGAATCAAGAAAAATGCATTCCTTTTTAAGTTCTTTTTTACAATTATTTAAACAAAATAAAAACAAATACATATCATGCAACTATTACTTATTCGCTCGAGGAATGAAAGGGTTGCCTGATCAGGACTAATCCAACGCGTAGTGGGCAAGTTGTGCATCGTGTAAGTTTGCCTTTATTTGGAGCGCCATTTGAGAAAATAATATCTGAACGTTGTGCATACATAGGGCGTTTCAAAATTCCTTCCCTACGGAAAAGTGCTCAAGGTAGACTTGAAATTGACCCTAAAAATACAAACGGGAAGGGCATAGCTGTTATAATAAAGCAGAAATAGTCTCTAAAAGCTGGATTTCCTTCTTGTTTTATTACGGGTAAATATCAAAAAGTTTTCTTAAATTACATATATCACTATAATCTATTCACGATTGATTTGCCATCCAACAGGCTGTGGAAGTCTGGGGGAGTGTGTGGTATCATTGAAATTTGTCAATTAATTAAGTTGGGTTATGCTAGTTTTTCTTGATGGAGGTTATGTTTTTTGAAAGTAGGCAATGTTGCCAGTGGAGCTTGTTTGTTCATTTAATGTCCGCCTATTGCTGCTCAATATTGGTTTTTGTGCAATTGTACGCGAAGTAACAACTTCGCGTACGCCATGCAGGCCGTAAAATTTACTTTCGCGGCCGCTGTCATTAGCGACGGCCGTAAAAGTTACTTTCGCGGCCGCTGTCATAGCGACGGCCGTTAAATTGAATGTCATACATACATACATATTTATTTTGACACATGAGAATGGACAGTTTTTAGAAATTATTTTTTATTTATCTCATTTCCATGGTAACATGAAAGCCGCCCGTCTTTCTATTTACGCCGAAAATTATAATTTTTTAAATTTCATCAATAATTATTGAGGATTCTACACAATTGCACAAAAAATGTTGTGTATACTGCGGCCGCGTCATTCTTTAACGTCCTCGAGGTTGCATTGCCTCGGCCGCAAGCGGCCTCGGCGGCAATCTTCCTCTCGGTACGTTAAAGAATGATTTCGCGGCCTAAGTATACAAATAACTATTATAATACTTAGATATAATAATGATTTCATTATAAATAAAATAATAACTATAATTTAAATGTTGTCGTAACACATACCAAATACATATTGCTGTTCTTTTTACACGAGAATTCTGAACTCAAATCGTATGTATACAAAGCATATTCCACACCATTCATTGTTGTCCTATATTTAGGTCTTGCGGCAAATTAAGAAGAACTATCTATGCCGCTCATGTTTCAAATTGATATTATGGTAGTCCAGTGGTTGACTGTTTGCCTCTGGTGCTAAGAGACCCAAGTTCGTATTCCACTGATGTCAGTGTTTTTTTCGGGCGAGATAAAAACTGTAAAACACTCATTCACAATTTAGATGCCAAAAGAATATCCCCTACCCTATTCCACCTTCATGCTATCACTAGAAGTATCTGAATCATCGGCACCCTCCGATTCTGAAGCAGATTCCCCAATTGAAATAATGAAAGGAGGAATACTTTCAAACGATAAATTTCCCAAATGTTTTGTCCAGTCTTCCGAAATAAATTTTTCACAATGCTCACAGTTAAGCTTTTACAAAATTTTATTTTCTGCTGTAAAAGGTTTAATTAACTCCCAAAGTTTTTTCTTAGTAATTTTGCCCTGAATTTCGACATTGTGGTGGTAAACCAACCATTCCTGCAATACACCTTCTTTTGCAAGAAAATGTGGGCGGCTTGTCAAACTGCACTGAATGATAAGGTGCGTTGTCCATAACCACGACAATTTGCAGTTTATATCTTTGCTAATAACTTTCACCATTCTGACAATTAAGTAGGTATAATATGTATATTATGTGTTTTATTATTTGTAAACTTACTAGATTATTTTGGAAAAGTAGGGGACTCTAGAGCTGGCAACAGGGCAATTTCATTTTGACATTGCTAGAAATCAATCAAATAATATTTAAGAAAGGCAACTTAAGAAAAAAAAACACAGCCTGCTGGATGGCAAATCAATCGTGGATAGTGTATAACTCAGAAACATGAATAGATAATTAAAATAGATTTAAATTAACATTAACTAAATACAAAAGGTTTCGTACTTCTAATTTTTCCCACGAAACATTTTAAGGAGGTAGGTACTCTTGACAACATTGTTTAATTAGGTCTTCTCATTCCACATAAAAAAATCATGAATCCCTAGAAATCTTGAAATTTATAAGTAGGGCAGAATTCAAAAAATTGAAGTTTAAGTAATTGGTCTTCGTTGTTGATGACGGAATACACTTTCGAAGAATATGCTGCATAAAATCCATGGACGCGAGGGTATGAATGCTAGAGCTTGTTACGAGCCAAATGAGCTTTTTTCGTCGGACCGCAGCAGGAAAGATGGAAGTGCCTTCGACTTAACTCAGAGGAGTAGAGGTGGTTCACGAGAAATGCTATCTAACGTAGTAGTATACAGGATAAGTCGAAATTAATCGGCGCCACCCTCCAGGTTACAGCTGAATGCAGGTTCTCGTACGAGGGCCGAGAAACCAGTAGCTTACGGGAATCGAACTCACCTTTGTTGTGACTCCTCCTGTATATAATGTTTACAAAGTTCATGCATACAATAAAATACACCAGAATAAAAGATCGAACTACATTTTAACTGCATGCAAATTGAGTAAAATATAGCACACAAATAGTACAATTTAGAACAAGCCAGGAAAAAACTATGGACTAAACAAACGAGTACAGGGACGTCCAAACCAAAGAGCTCGCCGCTCTGGCTTGCGACATTTACTTTATTTACTACTAATGAACAGATCTACGCAGCCAGCGACGTTGGAGTTTATAGAATTAATTAAACTTTAACCATAACGAGTAATGAAACGCTGGGCAACTGAAAATTGCCTCACTTGAAATATTACAAGGGAATTAAACTGTTCTATTTCTCAGTTACCAATGGAGCACTGGTAAACAGGGGAAAACAATCACTGTATATTGGCAAGTTTTACCTTAGTGTTCTTCGGTAGGGAGTAGAGAGAGGGTGTTCCTAGGTCCTTTAGAAGCAGACAAAAATCGCAAGCACGCCCCTGAAGGCTGGATCACGACTTTCTTTGGGAAACGGGAAATTTCGGGTGTTCTTTCATTCCGGAACAAAATCTTCGTTGAACGAGGTTTGAATGTGGCAACAGCTTAGTGAGTATTCACGGGGTTAATGGCTGTAATCCGACACAGGTCGAGAAAACAATTTCACTAAATTCTTGTGCGTTCGCCCTCAGAAGCTTGGGTTGACTCACTTTCAGTACTTGTCGTCGGCGCTGAGGTCTTAACAAGCAACCGGACTAACTCCCGAAAAAAACGAACGCCAATAAGCATCGGCTGAAAATATTTGTAATTTGTAATATTGTGAAATATGTTGCAAGAATTCTAGAACGATTAACACGTAGGGCTCCCTCAAGGGCAGGAAATTTCCAGCAAACGTTCACGGTCGTAGACAAAATATTCATTGGCATTTCATTAGGTCTAGGATAACAAAAAAGTCCACTAAACTGTATTCCGGAAATAATAAGATAATAATCGGCGACTGAGCGGTCAATAAAATAAGACTTTAATCCGTAAAGAAGCGGCAAAATTAAACGAGCGTAACAAGCTACAGAAAGGGCCTACGTTACACAGTTTTCTGGTCGAAGGCAACCAACTCACAAAACATTTTTAAACTTGCATAATAGACTGCGAACAACTGGTAGCTTAGTTCCAGTAAGAACTGGTGCAGATAGATCAAGAACAGCAGAAACGGAGGACGCGATTTAAATTTTACACTTAACCAACACTCCAGGCTGCGGCACCGAGGAAGTTGAAAGCTTATTTGGGGTAAATCATTGTAAGATTTCTAAATATTTACCCAGAAAGGACTACATCCTTACCATTTCACGAAAGTGCAAGCTCTTCTACCAGAAGATTACCAAAAAAGGTTGGAATTTTGTCAGTGGCTAATAAATCAGAATAATCAGACTCCAAATTTTATTAAACAAATTCTCAGGTGGATGAGTGCAATTTTAGTAGAAACGGATGTGTTAATATTCACAACTTCCATTATTGGGCAGTTGAAAACCCACACGCGTAGGTACTATCCTGGAGACATCAACGTAGATTTTTAATTGACGTTTGGGCGGGTATTTTGATTTATCTGATACGTCAATAAATACCCAGGAAGAACGAACCAAGAATTGTTGATGCCATCCAGGAAATAACTCGGAACATGCTCTGGAGAGCTCACGAAAATTTAACTCGACGGGTATGCATAGAAACTTTTTTTTTGCATTCATACATGCTATCGTAGTAGGAAAAATTCCTGAAAATAATTTAAAATAAAATATCAATTCTTGGGCTGATGGCCTAAATTCCAACATAATTTCTAACGCCATGCCAGTTATTTGAGAAGCGCAAATTGTGATTATTATTAATTTTATTAATATAAATATGAATTTCAAAGAAGTAACGCAAGAAACAAATAATATAAATAAATCGTTTGAAACTGGAATTTTCCCATAATATGGAAAACTACAAGAGAAGGTTCGATACTAAAAATAAATACAACCTAGAAGAGTTCGGGATTCAGACAGGCTATGTATTTATAGTACATACATTTAAAAAAATTCTAGACCATATAGTGAAGGAATAGCTGGTTAACAATTTAGTTTCCGTAAAATTCCTCTCCTAAAATATCATCACATTTAATCTTGGCTGATTGGAAAAAAGATATAGAGTATGCTGAAAAAATGGTAGAGATGTTTTTAATTTGAAAAGGCTTTTGAAACATTCGACAGAGATTTACTTCTCGCAAAAATGCAAAAATACGGAATTGATGGAGTTACACTAAAATGGTGTTCAAGCCAATGTACTCAAACTTTCTTTAATATTATTACTTTCCCATACCTTATAGGTATAGGGTAAGTATTGAATTCATGAAAATTTTCGAAATCGAGATTTTAACGGAAATATCCGTTTTGGGTCTCTAGGAACCCAAAAAAGTGGTTTTTAAAAAATGTCTGTCTGTGGATGGGTATGTACATACGTATGTATGTATGTATGTATGTATGTGACGCTCCTACAGCCGAAAGTATTGCTCCGATTTTGATGCGCTTTAGAATGCGGGGGTGTATCGAAAATTCATCGAAAATTCATCGAAAAAAT